>APFE030201875.1:18672-90542 GCA_000404065.3 Pinus taeda
AAGTGTTCGTTTGGCATGGTAGAAGTAGAGTATTTGGGCCACATTGTGGGGCGTGAAGGTGTCAAGGTGGACCCAAAAAGATCCAAGCAATGCAGGAATGGCCTCAACCTAAGACCTTGAAGAGCTTGCGAGGATTTTTGGGTCTCACAGGCTATTATCGTAAATTTGTCCGCAACTATGGTTGCATAGTGAAGCCCCTCACCCAACTCCTAAAGAAAAATTCATTCTTCTGGAATGAGGAAGCACAACGGGCCTTTACAGCTCTAAAAAATGCCATGTGTTCCACTCCAGTTTTAGCACTACCTGACTTCACCAATCTTTTGTCATTGAATGTGATGCTTTGGGTACAGGTATTGGGGCGGTGTTAATGCAGGAAGGGCGATCGTTGGCCTTCACAAGCCAGCAACTCAGTGGGAAGAATCAGGGCCAATCTACATACGAGAAGAATGATGGCCATCTTACATGCAGTCGACACCTGGCGACCTTATTTATTGGGGCGACATTTCCAAATCCGCACAGATCATCACAGTCTTAAATATTTTTTGGAGCAACGCCTATCCTCCCCAAAACAAAATAAATGGCTAGCCAAAATGCTGGGATATGATTATGAGATCATTTACAAGAAAGGGAACGACAATAGTGTAGCATATGCATTATCTCGCCAATTTGAGGAGGAAAGTACCCTGCTAGCTATTTCCCTCCCCATTCCAGAATGGATTGAAGAAGCTCGTAGAGAATGGTTTTCACACCCCGGGCTCTCCCAACTCATTTCTCAATTGCAGGCAGATCAATTCCACCAAGGGCTACTCGTGGCAGGATGATATTCTTCGCTACAAGGACAGAGTCGTAATATCACCAACATCTACCTTCAAAAGTCGCATTTTGGCAGAGATGCACTCATCTCCCATTGCAGGACATTCGGGCTTTCAGAAGACGTATGCTTGCACCAGAAGGTCATTTTTCTGGACAGGCATGAAAAAGGACATCCTTACCTTCATAACCGAATGCGATGTCTGTCAATGCCACAAAGGGGAAACGGTCAACACACCAGGCACATTACAACCATTGCCCATTTCGGCATCAATTTGGACAGAAGTTTCTATGGATTTCATTACAGGTCTTCCAAAATCAGGGAACAAGTCAGTCATCATGGTGGTTGTGGACCGATTGTCGAAGTATGCTCATTTCTGCGCTCTTCCACACACATTTACACCAACCTTGGTTGCTCAATCTTTCATGGATCAGATCTTCAAATTGCATGGCATGCCCATTTCTATTGTGTCCGACCGCGACCTGATCTTCACCAGCAATTTTTGGCAGGAACTTTTCAGAATCCAAGGCACTCAACTAAAACTCAGTACTTCCTATCATCCGCAAACAGATGGTCAAACCGAAGCCGTCAACAAATGTCTAGAAACCTAACTTAGGTGTTTCACTTCAGAAAAGCAACACCTTTGGGTACAGTGGCTACCTCTGGCTGAATGGTGGTATAACACCAACTATCATGCCACCACCAAAATGACTCCCTATGAAGCAGTATATGGTCAACTCCCGCCTTCACCTACTTCATATCTCAAGGGATGCTCAAAAGTCCAAGCAGTGGATCAACTCCTACAACACCGCACAACTATGCTCGCCCATCTTCGAGAGAATCTTCATCAAGCTCAGAAACGCATGAAGCAACAGGTAGATCAGCATCGCTCAGAGCGCCACTTTCAACAAGGGGATCAAGTCTTTTTACGGCTCCAACCATATAATAAAACATCACTCAAAGACAAGGGATGTCAGAAACTCTCTCCCAAATTCTACGGACCATATCAAGTACTTCAACGCGTTGGAGAAGTGGCCTACAAGTTCGCTCTGCCACCTACTGCAAAAATCCATCCAGTTTTTCATGTCTCATGCCTCAAGAAAGTGATTGGGAACAATTGCAGAATTCAGACTAGTCTCCTGGAATTGGACGAAGAAGGATCCATCTGGCTTCAACCGAAACAGGTCCTCGACACACGAGTCAAGCAACTGCGCGGCCGCATGATTAAGGAAGTCCTCGTCAAATGGAAAGACACCTCTCCAGAAGATGCAACTTGGGAACCAACCACTATTCTGCAGCAGTTTCCACAGCTTCAGCCTTGAGGACAAGGCTAGTCTTAAGGGGGTGGGCATGTTAGGGTCCCACCCTAACCCCCTTATCTATGTAATGGACCACGTCATAGTCAAGAGTCAATAAAGCCCATATTAATAATTGTAAGTGGTTAATTCCACAATTAATAACGGAACCACAATAGTTGCAAATGCGCCGTAGTATTAGATAGACGGTATTAGTAATACACGGTATTGGCCCATGGTATTGCATGTATGAGTCATATATAAAGGATAGAGACTCCCTGCGAGGAGCATCGTGTCTTATTTTGTAATCGAGCTCTGCTCTATTGGAGGTTTCCCCCTCGAAGAGGCAAGTGAACATCACTCTCTGAATAATAAAAGCATTGCTATTCTGTGTTCTAGGTATCTTTTCTTTGCATATTCTGTGTTTTGGGTCTCTTTTCTTCGCATATTCTGTATTTGGGCATCATTTGCAGGTTAAGAGCATAACATACTAGCATCACATTTCTTAACTTTCCTGGGAATTGTAGGCAAGCCAATAACACCATTTTTCTTTAACAAATAGAGGTTGTCATAGTTCAAGCGTCGAAATATATCATGCCATAAAATATTTCATGGAAATGTACCTTGATGATAGTGAGAAGTCTATGTGAAGTATTGTGCATGAGCAGAGGTTCCTTGCAACTTTACAAGTATTTCTTCCTCTATCGCAGTCATGACAAGTGAGTAATATGATGATTTTTTGACCTCAAACTTGACATTAAATATATGAATGGAGTGTCCTTGTTGGTAGATGTAGACCAAATAAAATAAGTTTATGCTCAGCTCCAGAAGGTATAGAACATCATGTAGAAGAAAGTCTGGAAGACCAGGCAGTTCGAGCCTAATGGTGACAAGCCCTGACAGCTTTAGTTTTGACTTGTCTGCAAAGTATATTGCTCCATTAACATTATCAATAAACTCTTCCATTAGAGGAAATTTCAGCTTAAAAGTGACCTCCTAAGGAAAAACAATAAAAAAATAGTTATCAATTTTGGAGGGAAAAGAAGAAAAATAATTTTGTTTCAATGTATTTTTGGCTTTCTCCTTATAGGTTTACTCAAATTTCAAGTGTAGACACACATTGGATGTAGAATTAAATTTTGCATCCAATGAGTACCCATTATGAATACTTTTGAGAAGACCCATATTGATAAAAATTGAAGACACATTAAAAAACATATTGAATGCATTTTTTTTTTATGTATCTTCATTTTTTTATCAATGTGGGCCTTGTCAAAAGTATGTGTAATGGGTACTTTTTGGATACAAAATTTAATTTCGTATCCAAGGAGTGTTTACACTTGAAATTTGAGTATATCTATAAGGAGATATGCCAAAAATACAATTAGAAAGGTAGTTTTTTAATTTTCCCTCCAAAATATTTACATGTACCTCCTTTTAAATTTAAAGGATTTTGATTGGTTTACATACTATGTACTTGAATATTTCATGGGCACTTTTAGGCTAAAATTTCCTCTAATGAAAGAAATCTCTTCTAAAAGTCATGTGGCAAGTTGCTCTTGAATCAAGCAACCAAGGATCTTTCCATGAAGCAAGTGAAGCATTGAATAAGTATTCACTTACTCCAATGTTGCAGTGTACCACAACATAATGAGTGGACTGGAGTGCTTTTTCTTTCCCTTTTTCAAGTATTTCATATTTTCCTTCATTTCTTTATTTCTCAATTCTTTTCCAATGTCGATTACAGATGGAAGCATCATGTCCATGTCTATTGCATGGTATGCAATGAATATCAAATATTTCTTGGAAATGTCTCCCCCCCCCACCTCTAAAGTTATTCCTTCCACTTCCTCTTTAGCCTCCTCTTCCTCTAGAATAACCTTGTTCACGATTCTTCTCTTTTTACGCAAGGCACAAAAATTCTTTAGAAAAGTGAGGAGTTTTGTTCTTCCCAAAATCCTTCTCCCTTTCATCTCAAGGGACTCAAAGGTAATCCCCTTAATGTTTCCACTTACTGGCATTGAGTCAAGATAATGTGAATAGGTGAGATATAGTTCCTCGACATAAGCTATGAGAGGAATATATATTTTAACACTACTAGATTTTATGCCATGCATAATGGATCTTGCTTCTGATGCTAATGCAAGAGGGTCATCCTTTTTCAACTCAAGATCAAACAACTTGATCATCAATTAAAAAAATTCAAGTTAAAAGTGTGAGTCATACAATTCTGTCAGCTTCTTTAAAGCTTCAAAGGAATTTGAAAATGGTGAAATATGATGACTCACCTCTTCATTTATTGATGTTGCAATCAAGGCAGAGGCCTTGTTGTTCTTGTTTTCCCAAATGAAATCGCCTTGTGTGGAGTGGGATTTTCCATTGAATTTTTTACTTCTCCTTCACAAACCCCTTTTCACAACTCATTAAAAATCAAAGTGTTTTTTATCTTCTGGGACTTCTCATCATAGTTTTCTTTAATACAGAGAATTACACCCACAATGGAGATGAGTGAATGAATCTTATAGTCTAAACTAGTCTCAAAATAATTACAATGGTTGTAAAAAAAGCTTAATGTATTTGTAATAAAATTTAGTGGCTATGTCTTGAAAAAAATTCATATATACCTCCACATATACCTTATGTAATTTCATGTCATATATCCACTAAAAATGAGTTCAGAGTGCCATTATTCATATGTCATGGGCCTTTTCTTTAAATTCCATTATACTCCACTCAACACACTTAAATATTATATCATATGTCTCATAACATGTATTCACTCACTTAAAAGATGTCATACCATGCTATATGTTCAATCACAAGCCATACCATATATTCACACACCAATGCACATGTTTAAATTAAGACTTATAAAAAAATTCCATATGACCCTTATATGCATGGCCTTTAAAAGGAATTAATGCACACAATTAGCAAAATTTTGGTCAGCATACCAATTTTAATGCACAACCAACATGGTCTCTGTTACACAGTCTCCAGCGCCATATGCAACACATGGTCACAACCTTCAGACATACTCAAATGCACCACTATAACAATGTATACAACACCCACTATACATAGTCCTCCAATTGAATGTTAGAGTAAACAAATGCTTCAAAACATCAACTGCTAGGACCACGAGTCTCTGTCAGCATTCTTTTTCATCATTCACCATGGTTCTAGCGTAGAGAACCATTAAAGGGGCTGGATTTCAACATATAACGTCCAAGCAATTATTTCAATGCAACATATCTTCTAGCCTAAGACAAGCACATGAACCAACATACAAATATTGGCGAAGCATACATAGCTTTCAAAGAAACACATAAATGGTATACACCAAACAAAGACACAGATAATAATCGTGTTCTCTCTCTGTCTCTCTATATGGTTACAATTTATTTGGAGGGACATCTGTGAGTGGCAGAAGAAAAACTCACATGAGTTACAAGGCTAAAATGGAACCTATGGACCTAAGCTTTGATATCATGTTAGGCGGGAGTAATTCCACAAATGAAATTGATTTTACATTAAGAAATAACATGCATATGTACATAGAGAGGGAGACTATTGGGTTTCATCTCGGAATGTCTCTTCATCCTCTAATTCCATTTCTTTTACTATTTACAATATTTACATGGATTTACCTAATCCCAAACATTAAGCGTAAACAAAAACCTTATAAAAACCTACCCCTCTTAATAATCAAGGTTGTTGATTAAAAAATACAAGAAATACTTAGCTCGGGGAAGCTAACAGTGACAATTCAATCTTGGGTGGATGTGCTCTTGACTTGAATTGTTTTCCCACAGAAGAAAATTATGATTAGATGACAAGATCGTATAAATTACGATTAGATGATTACGATTTATCGATTGTATAACCTTGCTGACTGATGTCAAGAAAAATATGAAGGAGTATATTTGTTTATGCATAATGGTATTTTTTTTCCAACTTTTATTTATTAACTTACATATCATATAACTAGATTTAGTGATGTCTAGAAATACAACTATGTTGTGAATTTAATTGATCACGTAGATATGTTATTCTGGTTATTAAGGAGTTACAAACTTTTAGGTAATATTGATGAATATAGGAAATATTATGCTTACATGTATTGATATTATGGCTAAGGCTAATGATGTTAGTAAGACTATTCACATGTGGTAGGCTAAACATAACTGTATGTGAGAAAACTCGGATAAAAAGGAAAAGAAACCTGTGTGCATGTTTTAAATGGGGATTTTCCTAGTTATTTGTGGTGTTGTATCCCTTCCATTTTAGTAGGTAATATTGTGGAAATTAAGTAAGGAAGTAAAGGTTGTTGATGCAATCCATTGTAGGTAATTGTTAAGAGTCACCATACAGCTATGACATGTGACACATAAAGTGACCTATAAATGTCAGATTAACACTAAGGACAAAGTAGGAATAGGTGGTTATTATGTTATATACATGGAATTGTGTTCATGTAGATTAAAATTTGTAGAACATAGAAACATGTAGGTTAACCTTACAGTATGAGCTAGAATATATTAAGGATATTGTGTAGGATTGAGAGCATGGAGGAATAAATCTCGTGCTTGGATGGTTAGGATAAACAAGCCTAAACCGAACCAAATATCCAATGATATGGGATTTTATTTAGTAAAAAAGAGGGGGGGAAGCTTTTAAAACGACAAGTCTCTACTATTGGCTTGAGGGGGCCTGACCTAGGTTCAACATTAATTAGCTAAACAAATCCCTACACTACTGGCCCTTTCAACATTAGCCTGTTGAACATGGACCGAAGTATCACCTGAAGCAGTATGGGGGGATGCTAAAACCAATTTTCCGCACCCTGAGATAGTCGTGATTTCATTTTATTCCTTTTATTTCTGCCCTTGCGTACATCACTTCACTCTAGGTCTTGCCAGATGAGCCCTCTATTCCATCCTCCAATATCTCCATGAAAGGTTATGGTTGACCTTTGCACAACCGTAACCCTAGATCTAGACACTTTCGCACTACTAAGGCAGCATACCATGCAAATTCCTTAACTGGTTTAAGTGTCTTACCTATCTTATTAGATGCTCACAGTTAGCAACGTGTCAATAGATTTTCTTATATGCGTTCAGTTATCCATCATTATCATAGACATCCATGCATCACATAAGCATTATAAAGGAAATTCATACATAAAATGATAAGATGCATTAATCGGAACAAAGACACATAAATTGCAGAATACTTCTCTTTACTAATATCTTCCAAGTGATTACAGACTCTATTCACCATTTGCACATCGCTGCACAGGTCCACGAACTCAGCTGCGGCCTTCCACCCTAGGCCTTTGCACACTCAACTCCAGAGCCTCTACCTATGCCATGACCTGAAACTTAGACTTCTTACTTCAGAGCTACTACTCTCTTATCTTTTGCCTCCATTGATTTATTATTCTAACTACTTAGAGCTGATCTCTTTTTATACAATCCCATAGTCTGCGGATCGTGGGTAGATCTCTTACAGCCGACTTTACTTTGCAAAAATAAGGGCGGACAACCCTTTTTGACTTATGACACCTTCACGCTCTGTGACCATGAAATGCAGAGTCTTTACAATTTTATTACAAAATTTGATTCAAACATGGGCTTTTAGCCCCAAAACTACCCTTTGCGGGATCCCATTCCCAACAGCCTCCCAACACAAACATCATGACTCACCCTTCAGTCACGGGGTAGGCACGTAGATATTTGCACGAAGCCTTTCCAGCTCAACCCGTATGATCGCAACCTCAGTCGTGCACTAAGATGCCACATGCTTCACGTCTTCTACTGTCTTCTCGATCACAACTCTTATGCTGTTAGCCTGAATCTTTTGATGTGTTTCCTGCAGAGTCGCAAGCTTGCCTTCGATATTCCCTATCACTAGCCTCATCTAGCCAGGGCTTTAGTCTCACCTTGAGCACTTCTTCCTTATGCAGCGTTCCATCCACCTATTCCTTTAGCTACTTCGCCTCTTGTAGCTTGGCTAGTCTCTGTGCCAGCGTGACGGTTCATGTTGTGCGCTTAACCTCATCATAGCGCTGTTATAGTTCGCATGCTTCTGTCTCTAGTATCTATACGTTGGGATCTTCCTGTAAGCTTGTCATGACCTCAAATGACTGCTTAAACAACTGTGTGTAGCCTGCTACTACATTATCCACTACCGCTACTTGTTCTGTGACAGCGGTCACCTACTGTTCGTTGACTTCTGGTGGGGTTGAAGGCTGGGACGTCAACTGTAACTTTATAATTTACAGGTTCAACTCCAACTGACCCTGCACCATTTCAGTCTGAGTGTTATGCACCCTATGGCTTCTCCTCCGGAATGGCCAACTCTATGACCATTCTGCATGCCTCCTCGACGACCTGCAAAATGTTCTTTCTCTGATTCGTCACCTTGGTTTCAGCGACGATGGAAGTGTTTCTCTGTAGGGCCATCTACTCATCATCTTCCCCACTTAGATATGCATGGATATCTTCACAGTGGGGTCGCAGATACTAGATATAGCATATCCACATAGCTTCTTCAACAATTTAAATTTTATTTTCATTGATTCTATGAGAGCTTGTTCACCACCATTTTAGCCAAAGATCATGGCTGAATTCTCTCTTATATATGGAAATTGCATTATTCGGTGAATTATCCTATCCGTGATGGGTTTCGGCTCATCCAGCCACATACACCCATCATGCACCAAGCATAGCGGCTGCTTCATGATCAAAATTGTTACTGGGGTGTGGTTGTAGTGCGACACCTAGAGCGGGTTGAGCAACCCGTCCTTTTCTACTCCCTCGAGCCACCTCCATGCCTCTAATGCGGTCATTCCCGAATTCGTATCAATGATGCAGCACATAAGCTACTTGGTCGCCAAGTGTGGGAACTTCTCATGGTCTGTCAAGTCTCAGTCTTCAAGTTTCAGTAGTGGAATTCGTGCCAAGTGCGGTCCATTGAAAATAATTTTGTCTGGTAGCAAAGGGGTTTGCAAGGGAGTGTTACTCTCATCAATTTCCTTTGGTACCTTGGACTTAGGCTTGCACAGAGTGACATACTTTGGCAACCGAGTAATAGGGTCCGTGCCCTCGGCTTCAACCTTCTCTACTTCGACTCCCACATCCTCGTCATCCATCGGGATGTCTTTAATGTCTTCCTCCTCTGGTTCTAAGTTTATGGCCTTGCCTTTCTCCTGTGTAGTGGGTTTTGGTGGGTTTCTCCTTGGCGATGCGTGTACTAGTATGGCAAGCTACTTTCCCTTCTTGATCTTCACAGTTTCCCTGGCTGGGGTCGGCTTTGGTCTTGGCATCCTTGGGGATTTAGGGACCTCTGCCAATACTTCGGTTACTTCCAGAGCAACTACTTCTACCTCTCTTTCCATTTCCTATGCCGGCTTGTCTACTACTTGTTCAGTATTTATAATTTCTACGGGTGCTGACATAACGCTTTCTCACAGTGCTCGTGACGTCTCTAGCAAGTTTGCAAATGCGAAAATTTCTTTGAAAGCCTCAAAGAATTCTCGGTCCATGGGTGTCTGAGAGCTCATTATCTCAATTCTCAAAATGCCAAGTTTTTTTTGCTGGACAACCACTTGTAATTTATAAGGCAATTTGAATTCAAATCTGACCATTCCCCCCAAAATTCAGTTCATTAATGCTAGATTGGCGGAATATTTTCAAGGATCTGAGACATAAATTTCATCATAAATGCCAGCCACCCACTCCATTTGGCAACATTTCAGCGGTCAAATCATGAACAGTGACTTTAATGTTCACTTTATGGCTGACTTGTACAATTTCTCCCTGGATAGCGCAACTCCCTTTGTGCTGTCATGGACCTTGTGAGACTTCCTTGCTTTGCACCATCCTCTAATCGCATAGCTCCCCAACTTGGGCAATGTAGTTTATAGTCCTGCACCTCCTTTGAGATGCTTGGAGCTCTAAGACTATGTTGCCTTCATCTAGTCACATGGCCAAACCATTGGTGTATGGCTTCAATCAACTGTCATTCACCTCTCCCGAGAAGGGTTCTCCATTCAATTTGACCAACTATACTGCTCCTCCGTCGGTAATTTCATTAATGACATAGTGCCCTAACCAGTGCATCCTGAACTTCCCTAGAAATTTATCAAACTTACTATCATATAACAAAACTAGGTTATTTACCTTAAAGGTGCGCAACTTAATGTGAAAATCATGCCATGCCTTTTTACACTGCTTTTGGACCTGTTTGTGAAATACAGCTAGATATCTATCTTCTTCAAGCTCATCCAGCTGTGTGAGCCTTTCCTCCAGGGCTCTGTGACCCGTCATACCTGTAAGCGTTGTTATGTGCAGACTAGGCACAATATACTCCATAGGAATTATCGCTTCAACACCATAGACAAGACTAAAGGGGGTTTGTCAAGTCAACTTCTTGCATGTCGTTCGATAAGCCCATAGTACTGCAGGTATGCGTATGTCCCAATCACTTTGCTAAGCATTGCAAACCTTGGTGAACGTGTTCTCCAACACTTTATTGAATGGTTACACCATCCCATTAGAGTACGAGTGATAAGGTGTGCTCTTCTGGTGGTATACTTGAAATTCCTCCATTAGCATGTTGATCGTCTCATTCCGAAAGTGCATACCTTGATCACTCATTAAGATCTTCGGACAGCCAAATCGCAGGGTCCCAAAGGGAACACAAAAAAAGACATTTCTTCAGATTGAGTGTGTTTTGTATCTTCAAATGGTATCTAGCATCAGGTGCAAGCTTACTACATAGCATTTCACTAGCCCAAACACAATCTAATCATCAAAGTATACTTCCAGGAACTTATGAGTAATGTCTTTGAACGCAGCAATGACTACAGGCAAGAAAATTGTAGGCACATTCTTGAATCCAAACAGCATTACAGTGTACTCAAAACAACCCCACTTAGTCACGAAGGTCGTTTTTCTCCTATCCTCCAGCACGATTTTGATATGGTGGTACCCAGAGAACCCATCAGTGAAGGAATATGCTTCCTGGCCACCTACATTGTCCAACACTTCATCAGTGAATAGAGTCGGGAAAGGATCATGTACACAAGCATCTTTTAGCTTTCTAAGATCCACACATATCCTTATTTCATCCTTCTGCTTCTTCTCCTATACCACCATAGGGCTAACCTAGTCAAATTCTTTCACAGGCTCAATCATGCCTCCCACAAGCATCTTGTCTAGCTTTAAGCAGACCTTTTCCTTATATTTTGGACTGGTATGGTAAGGACTTTTCTTAACCCGCTTCACGTCAGGTTTCAACATGATCTTCATCATACCTAGGTCCCTGATTATGCCCTTAAGATCTGTAAATTTGGTAGGAAATAAATCCTGGTATTCGTTGAGCAATTCAATGACCTTATCCACCGTTGCATCATCCTAATAATCTCCAACCTTTGCGAACATGGTCCCTGCCTTCGCACCAATGATTACTTGTTTTGTTTTTAGTGGTGCAGTTATATTCGGATGCTCAACCTACGGTCCTTCAACCTCGAGGTGACCTTCTGTTTCAGGGATTTTAATGTTTCACAGATCCTCGTCCTCTTCTTTAGTAGTTAAGTTATAACATTTAGCACATGACACAGCTAAGTAACCCATTCAGGCTGAATCGGGTCTAGAGGATCCTACGGTATCCTAAAGAATTTTGCTTTCACCTCTTATAGCACTTCATCGATACTATCAAACCTATCTTAAAAATTGACTATCATCATGAATCCTTCATGCAGAATATCCCATTCACCTGTACCATGGCAGAGCTCTATTTCTACATACCAGTTTGTCGAGACAATATCTAGTGTGTGATAGAACAAGTGCACCCATTCAGGTTGGGGCTTCTCTCCATCAGCCTGAGGCTATTTGGCCAAGTGTGTACATAGATCATCCTGCCCATCATACTTGTTTGTCATTGTCATATTCAGCTTCCTAAAGTGGGTTCTCATCATTCCCCTACATTCGCACCAATCATCAAAGCTTTCCTTGTGCTTACCCCACCATCTTGCAGGCGTAGCGCACAGTGCCTAGTCCAACACCTGGAAGTGCTGATCTTCTGGTACCTCCCTCTCAAATACATCCAGAAAAATATCTACATTGTTCAAGCCATCATAGGTAGGAAAATTTCTTACCTCTGATGACACACAACGTAATGACTGGGTCATCATGTTGCAACTCAGCATGGTTACTTCGTGTAACTGATTCTGCCAGTGCTCTAGTTCTTCATCAGAGTCTGAGGTGCATGAACTCTTGCGATCCCATGTAAGTCGTCCATCCACTATTGGATTCACCGAATCTTGGTCTCTCACTATTATCCTATAGATATAATCTAGATCATCATTGCTCTCATAATCACAACCTAGTTCGGTATAGCGTGATCCCTCAGCAGGATCTAGGGGTACTATCATGCGTAGCGATTTCTTCTAAAATATCATCTTTCTCTTCTTTAGATTGATTACCCTCTTCATATCAGTAGCCTAATCAATCCCAAGGAGCGCAGGGTAGGGGTTGTTGTCATCCACAATTCCTATCACTTCAAAATCAACTGGGACGCTCGCACCCTCAATATCGACGGTCACCCCCTGTAGCCGTCCCATGGGGATGATCTTCTGTTGATTCACCATCCTTAGCTGAATCAGAGACCATTGTAGCACGAGTCTCCCCATCCATTCCCAGGACTTCTTTGATAGGACGTTCACATCTGACCGGAGGTCCAAGCCAACCTAATCCATTTCATACTCTCCTATTTGTGCAGTTAGTCTCATCTCCCATCCCATCCTTGTTTTATGCTTGCCAATATTTCGCACTACATGCGGCTCAGCAAGAGTGCTTTCGGCGCATCTATTAATGAGTTCCTGTAGCCCCTTCATAGCCTTGCTATCACGGAGTAGCTTCATGTAGGTTTCCAAGAAGGTTGTAAGCATAAAAGGGTCCATCTCCTAATCAGGCTTATCCATGCTTCCTGAGGTGGAGGCCTCAACGAATTTCTTCTTCGCTTCCATGAAGGTTTCACGTGCGTGCTCCAAATTGAACTCAATCTCCTTTGCCAAAGCTTTGTGCACCCATGTACTATCTTCAAGTTGTTTTCCCTTGTCATCTCCTATTGTGTTTCCACTTTGGAGCACTATATTCATGTTTGGATCCTCTTCACTTGGATTAGATCTCATTATCTGCAAGTTCTGAGTAGGAAGGGGTGGTAGTGCCCCTTTGTCACGTATCCTTACTCTTAGCGTAGGATAGTCTTCTATTTCATGATCAAACAGAGTGCAATACTTACACGATGAATTTGTTGGGTTAGTAAAATCGCAAGCATAATGTCTTGGTCCTCTGTAATTGTATGATATCAACTGTCCCCAACCTCTGCTAGGTTCTCCTTTGCCTCGGCCTCGTCTGCGCCTCTGAAATCCTGTCTGCGCCATCACTGTTCTCTCATTAGGGGGCCGTGTTTCTGCCTAAAACCTATGGGTGGGTGTTCTATCCATCATTACCTCATAGCTTTTGCAGTTGCACTCATCATGCCCTACCGATCTACACAAGTTGTAGAATAGTTGTTGCGGTGTCTGTACAAATTTTTGCAATAGATTACAGTTATTCGTGACATGTTTTCCTACTACCTGATAGATAGCACACCACAATGCAGGCCCCGCGCTTGGTCTTGCTTGAGCTTCTAGCCTCAAAGGCATTGGTCCTCCTCCTGTAAGGTAGTTCACAAAGATTGAACAATGGTCTTTGTTATGCCCTTGACTCTTGCATTTCAGACACCATACCTCTTCGTGCACCTCTGGTTGGATTGTTTTGTCCTGCTTCAAGCTTTGCATCTCAAGGAAAAGATTTTTCAATTGCGCATGGATCTGTTGAATCCCCAGGTTTGGATCCTACATCGGTGTTTCATGCAGCCTCATTGCGGTCTCCAAGGCCTCTGCGTGAGTTGTTATGTTCTACTACGACAGCGCAACCCTTAAGTGTGGTAGGAGTGAAGCCACAAACCATTCATGATGTTGTCCATCTATTAGGTTCATGTTAGCTTCACGGATTGTACACTGCAACCTTTGATTGAGTTCCCAAGGTGTCTAACCTGGTTAGATTGTGATTTCTTTGAACCTTATAATTGACTATGCTTCAGATTTAGGCCTACTGAATTCTCTATTCAGTGTCGTCTGGATGTCTACTACTCTAGCATTCGGGTTATCATTAGCATACTTGATATACCAGGTTAGCGTGCAATCCTGTAGAGTGCTAACCAATGTCGCCTTTTTCATGTTATCATCTACAACACCATGAGCTTCCCATACAGCTTTTACAATGAACCAGAATTGGTTTAGGTCCTCATTCCCGAAACCTTTGAACAAAGGTAGCTTCAATGAATTTCCCATATTGAACTGCGGTGGAGGCAGAGGTGGTATGGGTGAAGTCACAGGCGATGGTGATGATGTTGGAGGTGGTGTGGGAGGAGGTGGTATTCATGGGGATCCTTTCCTTATTAACTGAATAACACTTCATGGAGAAACCTGCACTATTCTATCTTCATCACCTCGTGGAGGTGAAATCAACAGACTATATTCATGACACTTTTTGCCTTCGTTTCTGTAAGTTCTTCCACTTCACATAGCTCTGAACATCAAGGTAGCTGCATAACCCATTTTTTTCACAATAGCATTTTAATCCAGGTATTCAAATATTTCACATACTTACCTCGCAGTCCTTTGAAAAAGCGTGTCTCCACCTTGTTATAGCTGACTGAGGTGTCGACCGAAAATTTAGTTACAAATCCTCTTATGACACGATCAAGCCAATGATCGACAGCGTGAGCGATCTTATCCTCTGATGCTTCCAACCTTCGCACTAGCTCCGGGGTCCACACAATAGGACCATCAAGTTTCCACCTTCCTTGGCTATCTGCTAGCTTCGTGATGCACTCATATAGCTCAATTGAAAAGAAGTAGAAAAATATCTCGTGGATCTCTATATATAGGTACCTTTCCAGCCACTATTCCTTTTTCAGCCACGGGTTTTTGTTCTCCTGCCTTGCAAATTCATGGATCCTCCTGTCTAGCCAGTCTCCAATCTCTTTCTTAGTCTGATTTCAGTGATATAACATCACACATCTCTTATGCAGATTCTTGTCCCGGCAACGAAACTATTTGTTGGCTTTAGGGGGCCTGAACCAAGTTCAACATTAATTATCCAAATAAATCCCTACACTACTGGCCCTTTTGGCATTAGTCTACGGAGTGCAGATCGAAGTCTCACCCAAAGCAGTATGGGAGGATGCTGGAACCATGTTTCCACACCCTAAGATGGTTGTGATTTCATTTTATTGCTTTTATTCCTGCCTTTGCGCAGGTCACTGCACTCTAGGGCTTGCTAGACGAGCCCTCTATTCCGTCTTTCAATATCTCTGCAAAAGGGTATGGTTGACCTTCGCATAGCCCTAACGCTCGATCTAGACACTTTTGCGCTACTAAGGTAGCATATCGTGTAGATTCCTTAATTGGTTTAAGTGTCTTACTTATCTTATTAGATTCTCATAGTTAGCATTGCGTAAACAAATTTTATTATATGTGTTCAAGTATCCATCATAATCATACACTTTCATGCATCACATAATCATTATAAAGGAAATTCATACATAAAATGATAAGATGCATTAATCAGAATAAAGACACAAAAATTGTAGAATACTTCTCTTTACTGATATCATCCAAGTGATTACAAACTCTATTCATCCTATGCACACAGTTGCAGGGGTCTGCACACTTAGTTGCAGACTTCCACCCTAGGCCTCTATGCACTTAGCTGTAGAGCCTCTACCTACATTGCGACCTGAAACTTAGGCTTCATACTTCAGAGCTACTACTATTGTATTTTGTCTCCATTTATTCTAAGTACTTAGAGCTTAACCCTTTTTATACAATCCCATGGTCCACGGACCATGGGTAGAACTCTTATAGTTGACTTTACTTTGCAAAACTAAGGGCAGACAACCCTTTTTGACTTATGACACCTTCGTGCTCCGCAACTACAAAATGTGGAGTCTTTACCATTTTATTACAGAATTTGACTCAAACATGGGCTTTTTTCCCCAAAACTTCCCTTTGGGGGATCTCGTTCCCAACATCTACCTAAGAAAATATGCAGACATATGTATTCAACTACTACAATATTGTAAGAAAAAGAGAGATATGCCACTGATATTAAATTAGGAAATTGTACCACTAGAGGGGGCTTATGAGACAAACATCCATCCCATTTTGGAAAATATTTCCATAATGAAAGAATCAATCATAAATAAAATGTGAACACAGTATATATTTTGCAAACAAGATTGTAATTTAAAAGAAGTGAAAATAGTTTCTTGATGAAATCCATACTTATAACTTCTAGTTAAAAAGAAGGCAACGAAATACATTCTATATACATGGCATTACAATGTTAAATAAGGCATGTATTGTAGACTACTCCATATAATCTATTAAAGAAACCGAAAATAAAAATGATAATTTTAAGGTACGAAGTCAAATCACTTCAAAAGTGTGTAGAAATTCCATTACAAAAACTCTACAAGAATTAGAGTAGAATATATTAGATACATAGTACCGAGGGAAAATTATTGGCACGGGTAATGAAAAATTTATAATTCGACAAAACAAATAAATATTTATTACTGGAAGTCATATACATAAAATGTCATAGGCCACAAAGATGACTTCTATGCCATAAACCTATGAAACAAAGAACAAGAGCAAATATCCTCCTAATTTCATGCCTCCACATGGGAAGGCTGATAACATTCACTCTATATATTGAGAGGTAAGAAGGGTATGCAAAACAAAATTCACTGTGCCTTGAAGATTATAATAAGAGGCTAAGAAGGCATATGTTGAAGACAAACTTGTACTAGAGCAATTGGGAGTCAAAGATGAGAGGCATGATTTCTTTTTTTGGAAAATTTTGAGACCAAACCTAGAACCAAAATTTGTAGCAGGTCGTGAGTATTAGCAGTCTTATGGTGAAAAAAAATTAGGAAAAAAAAATAACATAAAGGAAAAAATATTATTGAATAACGATTTTATACCTGTAGTCATGAACATTTTAAACATCTTCTATCCACACATTTTCGAATGATTTTCCATTAATGCCTAAATGAGAAACTAAAGTTACACGTGGTTACAATGATAAGCTAAAACTACCAAGTACTCTAGAAAATAGCTTCAATAAGATAATTACACCAAGGAATTATGGAACCCTTCCTGATACTTAAGGCAAAGGATTGAATTCTCCCAACTTCACTGACCAAATGAGGAAAACTTAAAGGAACCCTGTAAATAAAAGAATAAAAAGAGAATAAGATAAAATATATTTACCTTGTTTTCGTTGAGCATGGCTATGGAAAAGTGAATCAACTCCACCGTTCATACAATCTATTTCCATGTTAGATTTTTTTTTTTCCAATCAAACACTAGGTGCATCCAACCACCCAAGTGGTGAAAACTATGATGAAATTGAGAATATAAGGAAATAGATGCACATTAAAGGTGAAGAAATGAAGCTACATGTCAGAGAAACAAAAAAAAAAGAACCAACGAATTTGCCAAGGCCCCGTGAAGCAGTGGCAAGCTTTCCTGACCCCAACAGGCATGAGAGTACCGAGACGAATAGAGAAAAGCTTAGCGACATTAAATCAAAAGAAAACCAAAGGAAATAAAAACATGAGGAAACAATAACATAGAGGAAACTTAACACTCACCAGTATTCTTAAAAAGATATATGCACAATATTTAGGAATAGAAATTGTTGCCATGAACTCCAAAGAGGAACCACAACTGCTAAGATTTCCTAACATCACTCATTGTGGTGCTTTAGAGGCCAGAGAACTCTGTTGACAGAAAATCCAAATGGATAGGAGCATAATGCAATTCGTAGGGTTCGGGTTGTAAAAACGAATTTACACCATTGGATTGGCAGAGTAAATCTCCACTGTCCATGGTGAGCCCCATATTGGCAATCACATGAAGAGCATATGGGATGGAAAGACATGGTCACCATTGGTTAGATCTCGAATTTGAATAACCTTGGCCCCTCGGTTTAATAAATTCCACATATGTTCAATGGAACCATGTAACATATAGTAGGATCTGAGTCAACATATTTTATCAAATTCAAGCCAATACTGCCATAAAAAGTGAAGATTACCTAAAATCTAAAGTATTGTAATATAGGAATGTGAGCACTCTAACATATTGTAAAATGGAAGCATATACACTGAATACATGATCACGCATACGCATAGTAAGGTATGACCATTGGAGTAGGGTTGGAACCTCTAGGATAAGGTAATTCGTAATGAAATTGTGGTAAGGGAACCTTAGGATCACATTTTGGATTGGATGGAAATTTTGATGTATACTGAATAAATATTAAGGAAATAACAACAATGGAAAAAAACAACTTTGGGGAACCTAGGTATGTGACAAATTCATATTCGGAAGTGAACATAATATAAAAAGAGTCTATCCATAAAAAAAAAGATATTTAAAAGAAACTTCCATGTGGGAAGGGATATAGTTGGGATCAAAGGAAAAATAAGATGAGTTGGTCCATGTCGATTTTATGCTCATGCAAGACCTGAATCGCTCTACCTTCCCGGGCACAGAGCTCTGTGATGACCCCATGCTGCAACTGGTATAGAATTTTGTGTAGCAGGGTAGCGAAGTTCAAACCAACCCCTTTCATGCTGCTCATCATAGCCTGTTCACCTTCACTTTCTACTATTAGCATGCCTTCGGACAACACGAAGGTGTTTTCCATACGAGCGCACAAGGTCTGTTTGGCCTCAACGGTTCCTATTGCGACGTACTGGGCCATTGTACCTATTAGGGGTGTTGTACCTGTAATCCTTGTAGCTGCATGTTGAGTGCTCCCAACACAGTGATCTACTCCATCCTCTGTTCCTGGAGAACATCCTTTACGACCTCACGAATCATTTCACTAATGTCAAATAGATCACCTTCTGTGAGTGTGATCGGGTCGACAGATGTCTTTATGGCTTTTACCTTCTTCTTGGGAACTATTTCTCAGGGCTGCGGGGCTGCTTGAACTGGGTCGATGTGGAAACAGGGTGTGCGCAATCCTCCACCCTATCCATTTCCCCAGTCTACTGCCTCGTGGACATCTCATGGCCCTCCTTGGCCTCTCTGGTTGGTGTTGGTTTGGTTTCGACTGTTTAAATTATTGTTGCTACATCAGCTGCCTTTTGTTGTGTAGTTACTTCTTGTTCTTGGTGCCTCTTTTCAGCCAGCTGCGCAATGCATAGCTTAGTGTCCTTCTTTCTTTGCTGGGCTGTGACCTTCTCCATTTTTGCCAAGTTCGGAGTGCACCACTCCAGATACCATGACTCAATTACTGTGAAGATCACATCATCCATTGCAATGAACAGAAGCTTTACCCATGTTTTTGGTGCTTGGATATACAAGTTATGCATATCCACATTGAATTCTACCGCGCTCCGCAAGCTGGTATGAATCATAGGGGATAAGCACAGCCTTCAGTTGATCCACATTCAGATGCTTGCCTACATGAACACCCATAACACCTTTATCTCGCAAATCCTCTTCACGTCTTTTGTGGCTCAGAGTGAGGTGTACCTCACGGGCTCGAGCAGATCATCCTTAATAGTGAGAAACTCGGCAGCTCCCCGGAAACCAACAGGATGGATAAGAGCAACCACACGTAGTGGAAGGTCTTACCCTACTGCTAGGCTTCCTTGGAGTTCATCAAAAACTCGTCACAGAGGAACTGCGCCCAGTTGAACTAGACCCCCTCTGCACATTGATCCGCCAATGCAATCATAGACACTGGGACTTCGTCGACACGACATTTCCTCATTAACTTACCAGCCAACAACTGGGTGGCTACACGCACCCCTTTGTCTTTAATGCTTGCTATTGCATACCCCCACTTTTTCTTTTCTAGCTTATACTTAGACTTCATGACTTCTACGAGGGCCAAGTATTGTTTTTTCCTACTATGCCTGTGGGGTTGTGTCCTTTGATTGGAAGTAAGGAAATTCAGTGAATTAGGTCAACCGTCAGGGGAATATACTCCTCCTCCCAAAGATACCCATCATGCACCAGCGACAGCAGCTACCTAATGAGAAAAATGGTGATGGGTGCATGGTGGTAGTGGGGTATCCATTGCAGATGGAGTAATCCAACCTTCTCCACACCACGCAACCATTTCTACTTCATTAACTTCTCCACGTCCAACTGAGGGAACTTCTCGCTGTCCACGAGGTCCCAATCCTCAAACTTCATGGTAGGTACCCGTCTCAATAGTGGACCTTCAAACCTTATATCATCAAGGAGGGGTAGGGTTTGGAGCACACTCTTCATGGCCTCCAAGTCCTTCAATATCTTGGATTTCCCCTTCCACGGGGGGATGTATGGAGGTAACTTTGTTACGGAAGACATTTGGGAGACATCCTCTGCCTCATCGTCTTGTGCCTCAATTTGAGCGATCAGAGCTTGCAAGTCTTCCTCCTCTTCATCTGTTTCAATGGTGATGACTTTTCCCTTCTCTGTGATTGACAATCTGCCAAATTGTGGGTTTCTTTGGGATACATGGACTGCCCCATTATTCTCTTATCTTTCTACTATTGTGGTGTTCATGGTGATTTTTGAACTTCTGGCATAGATGCCACCTCTCCAAGATCCTCATGGACTATATGGGGCTCTGTGGTAACTTCGGTGAATCACACTCCTGTTCTAGCAGTCGTCATCATGTCTACACTTAAAGGTGGTAAGAGTACATAGTGCTCAATGCTCTCCACTTGCTCAATTCTCAAACAAGCAAGTGTTTCCTTGTGGCTAGCCTTGGGGGTTTTATAGCATCTTTTGAATTTGAGTTCAAGCCTTCCCCCCCACTTCTAAGTCATTAATGCTCTCTTGGTCACAGATCATCCCAAATCTAGTTCTTAATTCGTGTCTTAATTCCCCATCACCCACTCCTTTTTGCCTTAAATTGGACCTCTTGTCATGAACAGTGACACCAACGGTCACCTCCCAGCCTACCCACGTAGCAACACAACCCCCTATGCATGGGTGTGACCCCTGTGACATATTAACCCTATGTGCAACCCCCTTTTCACGTAGCTCCCCTATAGACTCTTTTATATTCCCGCGCTCTCTTTCAACTCCTTGGAGTGTTGGGACTGTTCTCCCTACGGATAGTCAGGTGATCATGCCATCTGTGCGTGGCTTCAATTCAATTTCCAGCCTAGTCTATGGGCACCCATCAATTTCCCTCACCACAATCAATGTTGTGCATTCTTCCTTATGCGGTGCACTTCCCTGGTTACTTTGTCTGGTAATGTGGGGTCACAACCATGGTAGCAAAGCCACAAGTTCTCAGCAGAAATCTTCTAATGCAATAGTATTTTCGCCCATATCTTGTCCTGTCATTCTTAGTTTATCTTGCATGAATTTGGTTTCCAGTTTGTTGATTTCTTCATCCATTAGTTTGCTTTTGCCCCTCAAGCATACCCAATCTTCTTCAAGTTTGCGAAGTTTAATATTCCCTCACTGAATGGCTTTTTGTAACTGCATAATTTCTTTGTTCAGTTCCTCGCGTACTATCCCAATTGTAGGAGTTGTTGTAGTAGGATTCCTCTCTGCTCTTATGGTCTTTTCTCTACTCTTCAGCATTAGAATCCTCTTGGCGCTCAAGTCTTTGCACATGGCCGTATAGGCCCACCCAACCACTGGTACGCGTAGGTCCCAATCAGTTTGTCTCACCTGGCGAACCCTGTTCAAGATTCTACTTACCTTCTTGAATGCTTCCACATGGAAAATTTGTGGTGTGTGTCGCTTTTCCTACTGCTGTGTTCTGTTCTAATTTTCAATCCCTCGTTTGGGGTATGTTTAGTTTGTGGTATGTTCATGTGGACTGTACAACAGAAATCTATACCCATCGACATAGGTGAGTGTGCAAGCTGCTCTGTCCTAGATGCTCGACTCTTGGTCGAAGCTGGGGTCTTCTTAACTGCAAGCACATCATCCTTCTACATCTACACTAGTCTTCAAACTTGCCTTGACGTGTACTCCACCATCATGTGGGTGTTGTGCATAGTGCCCATTTCAGCACATCGAACCATTATTGTTCTGGTACTACGCTTTCAAATTTGTATGGGAATTCATCCGTTGTTGTCACTCCATCATATGTTGGTATTTCCCTTGTCTCTTTTGTCATGCAACAAAGTGATCTAATCATCATGTTGCAATTTAGCATTGTCACTTCATGAAACCGATTCTGCCAGTGCTCTACTTCTTTTTCAAAATCCAAGGTACAGGAGCTATCGCTCTCCCACGAGATTCTCCCATCTACAGTCGGATTCACTCGATCCTGGTCTTGTACTGTTATCTGGTAAATACAATGTAGATCATTGTCACTTTCATCGTCGCAAGCTGGTTCAGTGTAGCACCCTCCTTCAGCTGGGTCTAGTGGGACTACTACACATAGTGATTTTGTTTCAAATATCATCTTTCGTTTCTTTAGGCTGATGACTCCATTCATGTTGGTGGCCCAGTCTATTCCTAACAAGGAAGGATAGGGATTGCTGTCATCAACAATCTCTATCACTTCAAAGTTCATTTGTGTGCTCGTGCCTTCAGTATCAACTATTACCCCTTGTAACCTCCCCATGGGAAAAATTTTCTGTTGGTTCGCCATCTGTAATTAAATAGGGGACCACTGTAATGCGAGCTTGCCCATGCATTCCCATGTTTTCTTCAATAACACATTCATGTCGAAACCCAGATCTAAGATTACCCGATCCATTTCATACTCACCAATTTGTGCAGTCAATCTCATCTCCCTTCTAGTATGAAAGGCATGCTTTCCAAATTTTCAGACTATGCACGGTTCTCTTGACCCCACACACTTAGTGATCAGCTCCTGTAGTCCCTTAACTACCTTGTTGTCATGCAGTAGTTTCATGCATGTCTCCAGAAAGGTAGTAAGGCTAGAAGGATCCATCCCTAGCTCTGGTTGATCGATACTACCTGAAGTGGAGGCCTCCACGAAGCTCTTCTTAGCTTCCATGAATGTCTCCTTTGGATGTTCTATGTCAAACTCAGGTTCCTTTGTAGGAGCCTTGTGAACCCCATGTATCTTCCTTAGGTTACTTCCCCTTATCTTTCCCTATGGTCGCATCGCCTCTGAGCATCATGTTCACATTTGGGTGTTCTTCGAGCGGTTTAGACCTCATCATTTGGATATTCCGAGTCGGAGGAGGCTGGAGTACCACTTTTTCGCACATATGTATGATCAACATAGGGAAATATATCATTTCATGATCAAATTGAGCACAGTATGAATAGGATAGCCTCATGGGGTTGGTGCAATCGTGGGCATAGTGCCCTGGTCCTCTGCAATTGTAACAAATTAACTGTTTGTAGCCCCTTCCGGTTCCCATTCCTCCTCATCCTCGACCTCACCCCTGAAATCCAGTGCGCGCCATCCCCGCAGCTGGGTCAAGGGCTCGTGTTTCTATTTTCATCCTATAGGTTGGGTTCTCATCCATCATTAGCTCATAGCTGCAACAAGGGCACTCGTCGTGGCCTACCAACCTGCATAAATTACAAAACAACTACTGGGGATTCTTTGTATACTTCTACAACAAATGACAATTGTTCGTTGTGTGTTTTCCTCCTATCTGATAGATTGCACACCATAACGCATGTGTCGTACTTGGCCCTGCCGATGCCTCTTGTCTCAATGCCATTGGTCCCACTCATGCCAAGTAGTTCGTGAATACTAGACAATGATCCTTGTCGTGGCCATGGCCTTTGCATTTTATGCACCAGACTTCCTCGCATGCCTTTGACCGTGGTGCCCTGTCCTACTTCAAACTCTACATTTTAAGGCATAGATTTTGTAGTTGTGGGTGGATTTGTTGAACCCTCGACCCAAGGTCTTGTATCGGGGTCTCATGCAACCTCATCGCCATTTCCAATGCTTTGGCCTAGGTGGAAAATTTCTGTTGTGACAACACCGTCCTTTAGTGCGGTGTTAGGGATGCCACAAACCATGCGTGATATTGGGCATCTATTAGCATCATATTGGCCTCAAGGATTGTACTCTTTAGCCATTGATCCAGATCCCAAGGGGTTTCACCACGAAGCATTGCAATCTCTTTAAACCCAGTGATTGACTGTGTCTTTGATTTCAGCTAACTGAATTCTCTATTCAATGCATTCTAGATCTCTGCTATCCCTGCATTTGGGTGGTCATTAGAGTGCTTGATATACCATGTCAATGCGAATCCTACAACGTGCTCATCAATGTAGCCTTCTTAATGTTGTCGTCCAGGATCCCTTGCGCTTCCCACACTGCTCTTACCACGAACCAAAACTAGTATGGATCTTCATTCCCTACACCTTTGAATACGGGTAGTTTGATCATGCTCGCCATGCTAAACTATGGGGGACATGGAGGTGGAGTCGGTGGAGATGGAGGTGAGGGAGGTGAAGTAGGTGGTGGCGTGGGTGGAAGTGGTAACTGCGGAATGCACTGCCTTATCAACGTGACCGCACTTCTCGGAGAGACCTGAGTGAACTCTTCCTCACTCTCTCATGAAAGTCAAATTAAGGGATTGTTTGCTAATTCCGCACTACCTTTGTATATCCTTCCACTCTACGTCATTCCAAACATTAATCTATTCACATAACTCGCTTTTCACATAACAACATCTTAATCTAGGTATTCAAAGATTTAATGTACTTATCTCGTGGTCCCTTGAGAAAATGTCATTCTGGTTCATTGTAGCTCACGATCGTGTCTACCAAAAACTCATTGATAAATCCCCCTATTATCTGGTCGAGCCAATGGTCCACAGCTTGCATGATCTTATCTTCAAATGCCTCTAGTCTGCACACTAATTTCGAAGTCCACACAATCGGTTGGTCGAGCCTACACCTTCCCTGGTTGTCGGCTAACCTTGTGATCCACTCATATAGTTCAGAAGGAAAGGATGTGAAGAAAATATCATGGATTTTCGTATACACGTAGCGATCTAGCCACCTTTTCTCAGATACTTGCGGAGTTCTATTTTTCTATATCGCAAACCCGTGAATCTTCTTGTCCAACCACTCTTCAATTTCCTTCTTTGTTGGGTTCCAGTGGCGCGACATCATACATCCCTTAGGTAGATCTCGGTCTCAACAATGGAACCATTTGTTGGCTACGTGGGGCCTCACCAAGGTTTAAAAGTGATTTAGCCAAGCAAATCCTAGTACTACTAGCCCTTTCGGCAATAGCCCGCAGAGCGCGGACTGAGGTCTCACTAGAAGTAGTATGGGAGGGTGCTGGAACCATGTTTCCGCACCTTGGGGATGTCTGATATGGGGTGATAGGTGCGTGATTTAACCTTTGTGCTTACTAGGTTACGCGCACCAACGAGCTTCTTGCAGCCTATGGTACTGCCTTCGTGCAGCTCTAGCCACAATGTGACTAGCATTAATTACCCAAGTCTTCCTTAATTAGGTTTTGTCACCAATTACTTAGAAGGTTTTCATATATAAGAATTCATACAAGTGTTCGCATATAAATAAACAGATACCATTAACGCATAACATCAAAATATAGATCTACGAAATAGATGCAAAATATGCCGAATCAACTTAGCTTTGTTAACGATCCTTTTCAAGTTCAGTCAATACAGACCTGACTCTACCCTACACACTCAGCTACAGGGGTCCGTGCACTTAGTTGCAGACTCTACTAGGCCTCTTCGCACTCAGTTGCAGAGCCTCTACCTATTACTACGACCCAATACACTTCAAATCCACCTCTATCCTCTAACGATGCCTTCGCATCTATCTATTATTTGTTTTCAAAAAGCTATCTTTACACTTAGAGGCTCGCTCTATTTATACAAACCCATGGTCTACAGACCATGGGTAGGCTGACACAACTTTACATTAAGTTACATTATTTTACGGGAGACAACCCTATGACTCATTCTAGAATCTCACACTCCACACACGCATTTTGTGAGGTCTTTACATTAAATTGACCAAAACTCGATCTTTAGGCCCCAAAACCATGTTGTGGGGGGAATTCGCTACCCAACAACTATAGCTACCAACGATGTATCCATGGTTTGGGTTGGAAGGCTCAAAACCCTCACCTTGAGCCCACATGTTTCCATAAGGGTTGTACCACACATTCAATCACTCATAGGGTTTCATTTAAGGATGTGCATCAAGGTTCACACTTTGATCCTCAATCACCATTAGTTTCACAAGGAGAAACTAAGGAGTTAAAAATCATATTCATTATGTTATGTATGTTCCCCATAATTAGTCACCAATAATTGAAAGTAGAATATTTTGGCACCTATGGAATAGTAGGAAGAGTGTTATAGCTCCAAATCTCACTATTATGGTTTGTGATGCTGCACTCATGGCCTAGGGCAACCCCTCCTTCCAGACCTGATCCAAAATCTAAAAAACAGTGTTTTATTCCCTGTACGCGACATTGCCCTGAGTTAAATGCATGTATACGCAGGTTCATATATACCCAACCCGCGTATATGTATCAAAACACTTAAAAAAATATAAAACTCCTTATTTTCGGGTGGAGATCACGGGTTTTACCTGCTGATCACCTGTTAGTGCCCGTGGCCTCAACTGTTCCCAACCAATTCCTAACTAAAAAGCTACTTTGGAATTGGTATAAAAAGAC
This sequence comes from Pinus taeda, assembly GCA_000404065.3. Taxonomy (NCBI): domain Eukaryota; kingdom Viridiplantae; phylum Streptophyta; class Pinopsida; order Pinales; family Pinaceae; genus Pinus; species Pinus taeda. The sequence goes on from APFE030201875.1 coordinate 45,555, forward strand.
ACCAAAGGGAAGGCCTAAGGGAGGAAAGAAGAGAGAGAAAGGTTATTATACTGGGATTTCCCCCTGATCAGGTCTGAAGACCCTTGTGCCTTCTGCACTTCCCCCATTTTTATAGGAAACCCATGTTTCCTTGTGATTTGATGTTCATCCCTTAGTTATGGCATCACGGAGTGAGTCTTGGAAGGAGATATGCTAGAGGCTTGAGGCGGGATGGATCCAGAAGGAGGCTGAGCTTGGAGCCTGCAAAGGTTGCTCAGGTGATATTACTCTTTTTGTACTTTCTATTTGTCTTTAATAAAGAAACATGTCTTGATTCCCGATATGCTTCTTCTTTATGTTTATGATGTTCATGTTTGAATTTCAAGTATGAATGGATGTTTAAAAGTTTATAACTAACTTCCTTCTTGTATAACATAAAGATGGTTTTTATGTAAATCTTTGTCCATATACTGCTGCATTCTTTGGAATTGTTGGTTTTGCAGGGCAAAGGAGCGAAAGGGACGTGAAGAAGGGTTTGGACCCTTGAGGAACTACCCGAACGTAGGACGTGAGGTACATCCTTCTTACTTTAGAATTAGCTTTTGCTAGCATAATGGCTGTGTGTGTGCATGTTTCTTTGTTTAGACAACTTTCAGTCTTCTAGGGTTCCACCCAAAAGCCCTAGGGGATAAAATCCCTCAACGGAATTGGCGACTTCGCTGGGGACTACATAGGTGGCTGCGGAGGGGAATCCCATGGCACCTGAGATTGACGTTGCATCACTTTCAATGGTACTGCTGGAGGGCACCCTTGCGAAGCTTGGGGGCTTGCACCGACGCAGGTTGTTGTTAGGAGGTCAGCGTAACTTCCTCCGTTACCTTCGCTGATAGGATTGGGCCGTCATTATCCCAAACTATCTTCGGAAGGCCCCTTACTCCACTTTCTTGTATTTTGGTGTCCGGTCCTCATCACCTGGAGCGGAAATACCTGGAAGTTGTTTGACCGGCTGACTTCTTTTAGGGACTTTATAGTGAGTGCTCTTTGCTCCTTGTATATAGTTGGCTTTAGGTATTTTTGTCTAGTCACTTTTCGATTTGATATTCTGAGTGACTAACTTACCACTCTGCCGATCTTGAAAGACTTTTGGTCGTTCTTCCGAAAGTTGTGGAGTTGCCTCCTCAAGGGCAAAAGGTCTTGATTGTGTGAAAAGTAATTTCTACATTCCCGTAAGGGAAGGGTTTGAGAATCAGTTAGATATGGCCAATATTCCTGTGGAAACCAACCAAGGTACCCTTCCAAAAGGGGATCCTTGTGCTTTTCCTTTCTTTGGAAACATTGGTATTCCCTTGATGGCCACTTTGAATATTCCTCGCGTGAGTGTTGAACTGCCCGTTTGGTTGTGGTCCACTCCGAATATTCCAAATTCTCTTGAAGCCTCTTAGTTGAATGCTTTATTTCAAGGGCATCACTTGGGTGCTAATTGTTCATCTTCTTTCAAAGAGAAATCTAGGATTCCTTCGTCTCCTCATTCTTGTAACAAGAAATCTAAGAAGAGGAGAAAGAGGAAGTCAAAGAAGAAGAATAATACTAGCACTTCATCTTCAACCTCTGCTAGTCATGTGGAAGATGAGTCTTCAACCTCTGCCAGTCATGTTGGAGATGGACCCTCAGCCACTGCTAGTCATGCTAGGGGCACAAGTCTAGTCACTGCAAGTCACACTAGCACTTCATCCTCAACCTTTGCCAGTCAAGTTGGAGATGAGTCTTCAGCTGCTGCAAGTCATGCTAGGGGCACGAGTCTAGTCACTGCAAGTCATACTAGCAAAGAGTCACTGACTTCTGCAAGTCATGTTCAGGACTCTCCGCAAACCACTGCTAGTCATGTTCGCGGAATGGAGGTTGATAAGAAACCTAGACGTAGAAAGTTTAAACCTAAGTTCCCTTGTAAGATATGCAAGGGAGACCATCTTACTCATTTATGACCTGGTATTCCAGAGGTTCAAAGGATATGGTCTGAGTTTGAAAGTTCTTCTACTCCTACATCTGATATGGTTTCTCGTCAATCCCATCAACCATTGATTAATAATGTGGCTGAGCTAGTTCAATCGCTGGCCGATTACACTCCTCTTTTGGGGGGTGAAGCACCTAACAAAAGAGTCTGCTTAATTTCTAGTACAGAATCTTCTAGTATAGGGGGCATTCTGGTTTCTTTGAATGTTCCCCCTCCAAGTTCCAAGAGTGTTTCCTTTGATTGGGATAGTCTTGTCGAGCCTCGTCTTCCTTCCGCTGCACCTTTCCAAATAAAGGTCAAAGTTAATTCCACAAATTTCTATCGATGTATGGTGGATGAAGGATCCTCTACAAGTATTATATCCTCTTTGACTTGGAAATCTTTGGGTTTCCCAAAGTTGTTGATAGATCAGAGTCAGTTGTTAGCCTATGATATAAGACCTGGTGAATCTATGGGTGTTCTTCCTCAATTGCCTATCACTTTAGGTGGGAAGACTGTCTTAATCGATATGATGGTGGTTTATAGCCCTTTAGACTTTAATATGCTACTTGGGCGTGATTATTTCTATGCTATGAATGCTGTGGTGTCTTCACTCTTTCGAGTAATGTGCTTTCCTCATAACGGGAATATTGTCACTATTGATCAGCTCGCATCTGATAATCACCACCCTAATTCGACTTTACTGCAGAGTACCCCTTGGTTTGTTCCAAGTGTTCAAGTAGACTCTACCCTGCCACGGGTCAATTATGTGGCATTGAATCCTCAATGTTCAATCACTGCTGAGAGGGATCCTTTGACTTATTATTCTCCTTCTTGGGACTTAGTCCCGGCAGTGGACGGAGAGATTCTTTCTATAGGGACATGGGACCCTTTAATTCCCTCTTTTGATCCTTATAGTTCTCATGATTTCTCAAAACTTGTTTTGCCTTCACAGGAGGAACTCTTTGAAGCCATGAGTTTTGACAACCAAAGGAGTCCTTGGCCTGAGCCGTGCAAGGGGTTTGTTCAACGGAACTATTATGCGTAAGATGCAAGGCTGCGTGGTTCCCTGTACCATATTGTATATATAAGGTATGCATTTTTGAGTTTTGTATTCTATAACACAAGATTTTATATGAAGTTTATATGTGGGATGTATTAACTTCTTCTCTAGTGTTCCTATTTATGTATACAGAACTTGGAAGATTTCTCCTTTGGAAGTTTATGGTTGGTCCGTTCTAACAGGTATTGGTTTCCAAAACTGGCATATAGGTTAGGTTTTTCCACCTGCATTGTGCACTTATCAGTTTCCTTTTCCATTTTTGGCCTTAGGATCGACCCCACCAAGTTATGGTGCGGAACCTTCTCATTGCTTAGAAGCATCATGACTTGTGTGGTAGAGCCTACCTTATCATGGGTGCCCTAGTTAGTACCTTGTTGTCACTTGGCACTCATGCTGATTTTTTGTCCTTAGGCTCAGGAGTCCTTTGTAGTCCCGCCATGACTTATGCGTTGAAGACTCATTCTTTTTAGCTTCTTCGTTTTGTTTTGGCCTTATACCCTAGAGGCTCCTTCATGTTGAGTTGTACTACTACATTGCATGTTGAACATTTGCACCTTTTGGCCTAGAGTCGGCTTCACTTGGACTCGTGTTTAAGCCAACTTTTGACCATGGCGACTGCAAAAATCAGCCTTGCATACCTTTGACTTCTGCAACTTGACACACCTTCACCCATGGAAAGAACATACCTTTGAGTGTCACTCACCAGTTTTCTCCTCCCTGCATTGAGCATAGGAATGTTCCCCTCCCAGGAACTAGATCATATGTTTCATCGACACTCGTTCTTTCCACTATACCATAGCATTCTTTTATTCTTTTTCGAGCTTAACAGAAAAGACAAAAATTAATATTCCCAAAGGCAGGAATTGGACAGTATTTCCATCTTATTATGGCAGCTAGAGTCAGTCATGTCGCCCTTGAACAAAGCACTCAAAACAAAGTCTCCTCCGCTTGGGTGGGATTTAGTTTGACTTAGGTACGCCTCAACCTTTGTTATTGAGTCAGTTCTCCCCCGATTGGTTATCTCCTCGAATCATATGGAGGGTTCGTTCGTGCATTCTGTATGACGAACTTATACAGATCCATCATATGCTGCCATAGTCACATTGAGTCGTGCTTTTTTTCAAGGGAAGTTAGCCTGAGTCGGCCTCTCTGCGGTGTCTCTTGACTCATTTTCCAGTCGGCCATCTTGGTTGTCAGTGTCATGTCTATCATCACATCAGTTATATTGGTCCTTTACTCGTGCCGGTTTGAGAAGGTCCCCATTGACTTCTTGCTGGCGGGTCTTGTCCTTATCGATGACGACATCTTGCTGTGAGGGCAAGCCTAGAGTTGCACCCTAGCCCTATTTTCATTATTGATAGGTTACCTTGTGCTCAGCATCGATCAGTATCATGGATCTTTGACTGAGTGGCTTCCCTTGTGTTCGACGTTAGCTTACGTTATCACACATTGGGATTCATGCAGTACCTTGGTTTCCATTTGACCCTATTGGTGGATACCCCGCCTCTGTGTCAGCTTTCATTATTGGTTGGTTCAGAGGGTTTCTGTCGTGCACTAGCTACATCTTATGTACGCCGGAAATGTACTTCGGTTCGGTTACTACATCTTTTTTCATCCGATTCCTTCCACATTATTGGCCTACGGGTTACACTCACGCAAGATTGATGAAGGATGCCTTAATGCCTTCCTTCTAGCGGATATTTCCCTATCGACTCCGACTCATTTCTCTGGGGCAAAGATCTATAGTCCATTTGGCAGTACCTTGGGGTTTGCAGTCATTAGTGGCAGATCCTTCGCTATCGACAGTGGGAAACCATCATTGTCTCCTGATCGATAGATTCTTACAGGTGTTCAACTTCAGCTCATTTATTTGCACTCGTTAGTTTGTATTGGGTACCTTGATGCTCATTATCATTATCGGTGAGTAGTCTCATGTTTGTTAACGGTATACATCAATGACCGATAATCAAACGATTTCTCACATGGTTGACTTTAGATCATTTATTCCCATGGTGTATAAATGTACCGCGACGGTCGGTGAAGACCTCAGGATGTATCGGCATTCATTGGTTCACTTGACAGTTGCTCCTGTTGCTGCTAGTTGATACCACTCCACCTTATATGTTGCAGTCATTCATGGCGAAATTCTATATGCTGACACCTGAGTTTGCAGTGTAGTACCATCCTCTTCCATCATGTTCAGTTGGTACCTTTTGGGATCAGTCCTTGATATCAGTGATCCGTTGTATCTTTTCGCATCATTGACAGTTTTATATGTGATATTCAGACATGTACTTGTTCGATCATGATCAAATGATCCATTATGTATTTTCCAGTCATTTATACTTGTATACTTAGTGGATCCGCTTGTACTTGATATGCAGACATGCTTTGCTTTTTCTGAGCATGGGTATGCCCGCCTCAAACGGTGTTTCTTTCTGATCTTCTTTTGTGGCTTGGCAGGCTGAATTCTGGTGAAGTACTCCTCGGTCTTTGGCAGATTTCCTGTCCATGTATTTGCTTAATATATTTCGGCCATCATGTACCCCTTCTGACCTCATATATTAGGGGGCATCTGTTATAGCTCCAAATCTCACTATTATGGTTCGTGATGCTGCACTCATGGCCTAGGGCAACCCCTCCTTCCATACCTGATCCAAAATCTAAAAAACAGTGTTTTATTCCCTGTACGCAACATTTCCCTGAGTTAAACGCGTGTGTACGCGGGTTCATATATACCCAACCCGCGTATATGTATTAAAACACTTAAAAAAATATAAAACTCCTTATTTTCAGGCGGAGATGGCGGGTTTTACCTGCTGATCACCTGTTAGTGCCCATGGCCTCAACTGTTCCCAACCAATTCCTAACTAAAAAAATAATTTGGAATTGGTATAAAAAGACACCAAAGGGAAGGCCTAAGGGAGGAGAGAAGAGAGAGAAAGGTTATTATAATGCGATTTCCCCCTGATCAGGTCTGAAGACCCTTGTGCCTTCTGCACTTCCCCCATTTGTATAGGAAACCCTTGTTTCCTTGTGATTTGATGTTCATCCCTTAGTTATGGCATCACGGAGTGAGTCTTGGAAGGAGATATGCTAGAGGCTTGAGGCAGGACGGATCCAGAAGGAGGCTGTGCTTGGAGCTTGCAAAGGTTGCTCAGGTGATATTACTCTTTTTTTACTTTCTATTTGTCTATAATAAAGAAACACGTCTTGATTCCCGATATGCTTCTTCTTTATGTTTATGATGTTCATGTTTGAATTTCATGTATGAATGGATGTCTAAAAGTTCATAACTAACTTCCTTCTTGTATAACATAAAGATGGTTTTTATGTAAATCTTTGTCCATATACTGCTGCATTCTTTGGAATTGTTGGTTTTGCAGGGCAAAGGAGCGAAAGGGACGTGAAGAAGGGTTTGCACCCTTGAGGAACTACCTGAACGTAGGACCTAAGGTACGTCCTTCTTACTTTAGAATTAGCTTTTGCTAGCTTAATGGCTGTGTGTGTGCATGTTTCTTTGTTTAGACAACTTTTAGTCTGCTAGGGTTCCACCCAAAAGCCCTAGGGGATAAAATCACTCAACACCAAGATAGTCCTCAAGATTGAAGAAATACTACCTTTGGATGTATTTTATAGTCCAAAGCATAAAGAAGTAATGAGAAAGTCAAGGAAGAAAGGAAATCTATAATAGTCGCAAGTTCTAGTCACAAATGAGACTCCTTTTCAAGTTATTTGGAAAGGAACTCAAACAACCACGGATGAGGAATTGAACAGATTATCTCAGTTCACAGGAGATTATGCTATTGCTACCATCGACAAAGCTACAAAGCTACAATTGCTAATGAAGGAAAAGGATCAAAGGATTGTCCAATTGGAGCAAAATTTTCAGATATAAAACCAAGCGATTGAGCAACAATGGTAAGCAAATGTTATCGAGCTACAGAAAAACTTTAATGATTTAAAGATACAATTTGTATCTAAAGTAAAGAACACAGATGAGAGGATACTACAGTTGCAACAAAGAATAGACTAGCTGAGAGAAAATCAAGATATAAATGAAGTCCCCAAGGAAGCATCAGAACTAGCATACTCTTAACAAATCAGTAGGCCATCTTCTTCACAAATTGACCTTGATGCATGACTTGTCAAAGACCAACGATTCTTTAGTAAATCAACTTCCAAATTTGAGGACGTTTTATGAAGCTATCGATGAGAAAATCTCTTAGTATATAGATTAGCAAGATAGTGCTCAGGGAATATCATCTGATCTTCCTCAAATTAAAGAATCACAGAAGGATATTATGTTTGATGATTGGGATATCAAAATGAGATGGGCAGAAATGGCTATTATCAGAGCCAAAAATCTTTCCTCAAATTTTACCAAGTACATCGCATATACCTTATTGTAAGCCAATCTAATTCAGGAATGCCCAAAGGACACCTTGCTTGATGTCACAACTTTGAAACAATCTTGGCTAGAAACATATAAAAATAAGGTTGAAGACATTCAGAGTTTATCGCAAGCAAACCTTGAAAGTTATTGGCATTTTCCGGTGAAGCCTCATATTCAATGGCTCGTGTTGAGGTGTCTCTCAAACACAGTAATACAGTTTCTTCCAACACTTAATGATATAGTGTTTATGGGACAAATAAGCATGTCACTGATACATCCCCCTCAGCTGAAGCCACTCATGGACATATACAATCTCAGAGAGAAGAGGAAGAATCAATCTAGAGCATAGTCATGAGTTCTTTTTACAACAGATCACAAATTTAGTTGTCATTTATCTTAGCTTAGTTTGTTAAAGCTTTTTTGAAGACTTTTATTTTAAGTTTACTATTTTTGTAATATTAATAGGTTATTTAAACCCCTTTCATGCATTTAGAAAGGGGTCCAGAATTTTGAGAAGACAAGTTTGAACCTGCACTATTGTTTGATCCAAGGTTATCTAATTAAGAAGCTACGCGTGAAAGCTATATTTTTCGTAAGCAAAGCGATAATGCATCGGGTACTATTATCTTTGTGATATCGTTATGTATTGTTGATTTAGGTAGGGGAATCTGTTATTCGTTATTTCATTATATGATGCTTTGAAAACAATCAGTCATTATCACTATTGTTGTGCAGGATTGGATGATTTGTGATTATGTATGAGATAACGAGATCTTTTTATGTGATTGAATTTTAACTAACTATTTAATTAGTTTAGTTTATCATATATGCTTTATATTCATTAAATTATTAAATGATATATACCGTTATTTACTTTGTGAAATCTTTCTTTGAATCACATGTGAAGATGTACTATTCTGGGAAATAATTAGAATAAGTTTATTCAATAATTTTACCATTAGGTATAAAATAATTTCGTCGAGTTTTCATTCTATTACTATATTAAATCTCCTTAAAATGGGAATCTGGTCCCTTTATATCCATTCAGACCCGCCAATTTCTACTGAAATGGAGTTGCTTTAAGCTCCTGACTGGGTGGTGTTCCCCGATGTTGAGGCAGTCAAGTTCCAGCCTTCAACATTTTTTGGCACTATGAGGGCCCTCTTATATGAATGGAAATAAAGTCTAATCCCAAATTGAAAGGTCATATGAAGAGCCATTCGCCCTCAAAATCGCCCCTGACTTCCAGATCTCACTCGAAATATCCAACGTCTAGACCAGAAGTTGTAACCAAATCTCCTAGTACACGCCCTAAGACAGCCAATCAACCTCCTTTAAAGGAGTTGCCTGAAGTTCAGACTTTAATTGAGAAATTAGAGGGAAACTCTATTTCTCAAGAAAAGACTGAACATTATGAGTTATCTAAAGGTAGAATATCCTCATCTTTTCCCATTTCACGTATTTTGACTCGTTCTCAAAGTGAGAAATTCAGGATAACTCCATTTTAGTTTCCCTTACCTTCAAACTGAAGAAGAACCTAAAAATTTGAAGTTCAATCATCCATTAGTGAGATTTTATCTTCATCTCCACCAAAAACACCTTTATTTCACTCTGCTTCATTAACTTATTCTCATCCAACTAATCCATTCATCCCTATTGTTCATTCCCAACCAACAGGTGCTAGTTCAAGTAGTGCTAGCACAGTGGCTACTTCTTCCAAACAGTTAGCCTCTTTTACCGCTACAACCTCTTCTTTTCAAATTCCCATAATGGAAGGTAGGCAACAAAACCCACCAGCAACTAGACCATGGACTAGTCCTGGAGCTATTCAGAGGGTAGCACCTATCCATCCTCTACCTAACTATCTTGAAAGATGGTTACCAAAGTTCATTCCTGATGATGGACTTCCTGCTGAAGAATATCTCCATAATTTCATGCTCGCCATTAAACTTAATGGAGTAGTAGAAGAAGATTGTGTAGTGAGATTATTCCCATATACCCTTGAAGGATATGCAAGTTCATGGTACTTCTCATTACCACGAGCGTCTATCACTAGTTGGGATATATTTGAAGAACATTTTTTAACCAAGTTTGGTGATGATGGACAACTGCTACTCTAATCAATTATTTATCCAATCTTAAAGCCATCCCCAATGAGAAAATCAAATATTTCAATTCCAAGTTTAATAAATTGTTAAATAAAATTCCAGATACCTCTAAAGTCATGTTGATGTTCAAATTGAGTGGTATATTTCTTCTCTTCCTTCTAACATCGCAATTTTTGTAGACATGGCTAATAGAGACACTTTAGTTGACAATATGAAAGAGTCAATAGCTGTAGAAAAATGAATTCTTTCCTTAGAGAAGAAAACTGCTCAAGAAGAGAGGAAATCTAAGAAATTTACTTTTAAAGAGGAACCAAGGAAGAAAACTCCTAAATATCCTTTTGATCTTGGAGGATTACAAAAATTTCTTAAATCTATGTCAAATAACATGGTAGATATCAAAAATCAAGTAGTTGAGTCTTCTAAAAAACCTTTCCGATATTTTAGGAGATCCCACACAACAAACCCTCAACCTCCTAATGTCATATCAAATGTTGAATCTGATCAAGAGGAGGAAGAGGAAGAAACAACATTATCTTCCAACTAATTCCAAGAAGAAGAAGACCTAGTCGAAGCAGACAGATTATGGGATTTCATCCTCACTACATCATAAAATGAGGAGGAAGAAGAAGCCTTACCTGTAGAGACTAGAGCTAAAAAATCCATCGATTCACCTTCTTCAAGTGAAAAACAGGGACCAATTACTCCTGTCAATAAGGATAAAAAAAAAACTGAGTCTCCTCCCAAATATACTAAATTCATCCCATCCTCTTACAATTCACCTTCTACATCAAAAACTGTTATTATTTCTAATAAAGATATAGAGTATAATATTGTGGAAGATATGAAGAAAGTGAAAGTAAATATTTCCATGTACGAGGTAAGTAAACTTAAGCAACAACAAAAGTTTTGGTTAAAAGAATTAAATTGTGTCCTTACATCTCCTTTGCCAACTGCAAAAGCCTCAGTAGGAAAAGGAAAGCCTCCAAATGATAATCCTAACAAGATGGATGCCTCAAATGCAATTCTAATTGGAGATCGATCCAATTCTCATACCCCTCCTTTATTATTGAATTTTGATATTTTCAATAAAAAATTTCACAATTTCCTTATAGACTCAGGTGATTCTTCAAATATAATGCCATATTCAGTTTGTCTCAAACTGAACATAACACCTGAAAAATTTGTTGTGCAAATTGTGCAATTAGATAAAACCAAAGTCAAGGTCTTAGGAGAATTTAATTTTGTTTTAATAAGATTATCCTCAAATTCAAGGGTTTGTCAGATTATTGATATCTTCATTGTTGATATTCCTCAATTTTACAGTTTTATCTTAAGTAGGGATTTTTCTGAGAAATTGCATGGTTATTTCACCATAGATTGGTCTGAGAAATTACATGGTTATTTCACCACAGATTGGTCGCATATATGGCTTCCTTATAATGACAAACCAAATCAGATTCGAGTAGACATAGAAAAGCATAAGAAACACTCGGTTACTGATTTGGATGAAGAGAATGAGCTTGTAGTTCTTACGAATAACATCCTCGCCAATTATTCTTTGGAATCTTCCTTTGGAAGTTTTACAACTCAGGAATCTCCATTTTTAACAAATTATGTTTCTTCCCAAATTGAAAATTATTCGCAAACATATTTGACTCGATGTATTAACGTTGTAGATATTGTTGTAAATAAACATGAATCTTTATTTTGGACGCTTTATTTTAATGGTTCTAAATCTAGTGAAGGTGCAGGAGCTAGATGTATATTAATAAGCCATACTGGTGAAAACAATGTTAGCATGTAGGCTAGAATTTGTATGTACTAATAATATAGCAAAATATGAAGCATTAGTACAAGGATTGTATAAAGCGATAAATCTTGGTGTTGAATATATTCAAGTCTTTGTTGATTATGAAATTGTTGTAAAGCAAGTCAGAAACAATATTCATTGTGTTTCAAATCACCTTAGACATTATCAATCCTTAATTCAAAAACTTCACATTTTGTAGCATTCAATATTTCTCCTGTAGGAATTTATAGTGTACGTTCCTCAGATAGAAAACCAAAGGAAACTGCTCACAAACAGATCACGGATCAATACACTAATATTCTTGATGTGGTTAAGACCCTCAAAGAAGGAAACAGTCCACAGCCTGAGCGAACATGGCCACTTCAGGAAATTTATTAATGTAAAAGAAATAAAATTTACATAAGCTTCTCTCATAAACAGTCACCCTATAAATAAATCTCCATGCTCTTTAAATAGAGATCATGGACCAATCGGGTGTTAAGCCACATATCAAGTGTCAGTAATACCAAGGAGAGAATGAACCATCAGAGCACTTCATGTCTAGAACATATTGTGACCATTAGATTGTAAGTTACAAAAGTAAATAGTAAATAAACACACTTTACTTAACTCTACACTGGACCAAGTTATACATAACTATTTCCTATGTGTCGGAATATACGAACATCCCCCTTAAGAACAACTTGGGATAGGATTGAAGGATGTACAAATATGACACAATAGGAGAAGGAAGGAGGCATTAGAGCCTATCCCCCCTCAGTGACATCTTCCTGAACTCCAACCATATATCAAAGTTTAGTAAACTTCGCCTCTGTGAGATCCTTTGTGATCATCGGTTGAACAATATTGCACTTCAAGAACATGGTGATGAATGAGATTTCTGATGAAGTGCATGTGAATTTCAATGTGTTTGATGTGTTGATGTTGGAATGTATCTTTGCGTAGTTGAATGGCACTTTGATTATCACACCAAAGTGTAGTCGGATGTTGCTGCTGAAAGCCAAAGTTTGACAGGATCTAGTGAAGCCACATGGCTTCCTCACTAGCTTCTACGATGCCACAATACTCTGCTTCTGCTGAAGAAAGATAAATGGAACTTTGTTTCTTGCAATCCCACGTAATAGGTCCAAAACCAAGAGTGAAGACATAACCTGCGGTAGGCTTCCGATCATCAGGGTCACCATCCCAATCGGAATCAGTGAAACCAACCAATAGAGGAGATTCTTCTGCACTGTAATCAATCCCAAATTGAACTGTACCTCGAACATAACAAAGTATTATTTTAGCTTCTTTCCAATGACTTTCATGTGGGCTTTGCATAAACCGAGCAATAATTCCAACAACAAAGAAAAGTTTGGGATGGGTATGGGTCAAATACAAAACTTTTCCTACAAGTTGATAGTATAAGGTAGCATCAAATTTAGGGGAAGTACAAGTAACTAAAATTTTGGCTCTAGACTAAAAGGGAGAAGGGGCTGGCTTACAAACTTCCATGTGAAAGTGGCGTAGAAGATCAAATGCATACTTGGACTGGGAAAGGGAAATACCTTCCTTGGATTGCAAAACTTGAAGACCAAGAAAATAATGCAAGTGTCCTAAGTCTGTCATTTCAAACTACTTTTTAAGGTTGAAATTCACAAGGTTTATAAGGTTGGGATCACTACAAGTAAGGATAAGATCATCAACATAAAGAACAAGAATGATAAGAGACTTACCCATTTTCTTGGTGTAGATAGTATTGTCAGAATGACACCTATAAAAGCCAGTATCGAAAAGAAAGTTATCCATTTTGGCATACCAAGCCCGAGGGGCTTTCTTGAGACCATAAAGGGGTTTCTTAAGCCGACATACAAGGCTGGAGTTTGTTTATGTAAAGCCAGGAGGTTGTTACATATATATTTCTTCATTCAAGTCCCCATGCAAGAAGACAGATTTAACATCCATCTGATGGACTTCCCATTTGAAAGAGCTAGCAAGGGAAAGAACAAGGTGGATAGAGTTCATTTTGGCAACCAGGAAGAGGGTTTCAGAATAGCCAATGCCTTCAACTTGTGAAAAAACTTTAGAAACAAGACGATCTTTATGTTTATCAACATTTCCTTCTTGTCCAAACTTGGTTCTATAAACCATTTGCATCTAACAAGTTTTCATCCTTTTGGAAGAGGAACAAGATCCCATGTATCATTTTCCAATAATGACCGATATTCTTCATTCATAGCTTCATCCCAATCTGGATGGCCTAAAGCTTCTGCAAAGGTTTCAGGATCATAATTTTATGAAGCTTGAACCAGTAAAGAAGAGGCTCTATCGAACTACGAATGTGTACGTCACTGATCTGTAGGATCACCTGCAAGAGCACCTGTTACATCCTGAGCACAAAGACCCATTTTGGAAGCTGGGGAGCTGAAGGAGGATCCCGAGAAGGTGGGGGAGGATTGTCATCCTCGCTGTCATCATCTGAAGAAGAAATATTTTTAGAAGTAGAAGGGATAGAGAGAGGTGGCACATCCACCGAACTAGGCTCGTAGGCCGATATATTTTTAGCAAACTTTACATCTCTTCTAATGATAACATTTTTGGACTTAGGTGGAAGAAGTCTATATCCTTTGACATCTTTAGAATATTCAACAAAAATACATTTTTCACTCTTAGGTTCTAAGGCTTTATGTTTCTCATTGGGAATATGGGCCCATGCTTCACTTCAAAAAACATGAAAGTGACTTATATTTGGTTTAATCGAGCTCCATGCTTCTTTTGGAGTGATATTCTTTAAAACCTTAGTAGGAGTGTGATTTACTATGTAATTTTCACGATTAATTTCTTCTGCCCAAAAATTAAGACTAAGTCCTTTAGATTGAAGCATACAATTAGCTGTTTCCTTTAAGGTGTGATTCTTCCTTTCACTTACACCATTTTGTTGTGGGGTATATGGAACAATATGTTGCATTTGAATTCCATGCTTAGTGCAAAAGTTGATGAATTTGTTGTTAACATATTCTCCGCCATTATCAAATCTTAGCTTAAGAATTTGATGTCCAGATTGTTTCTCAACAAAGGCCTTAAAGGTGAAGAACATTTTAAATACTTCACTCTTGATTTTTAAGAAGTATACCCAAGTGCTTCTAGGGAAATCATCAATGAAAGTTAAGAAATACTTGTAGAAATAGAATGAAACAACTGGAAGTGGACCACATAAACCACTATGCACAAGCTGTAAAGGGGTCGAGGTGTGCAAGAGGCACATTTTTCAAAACCATCTCGTTGATGTTTTCTGAGTGCACATACGGAACAAACACAATCTCTGCAAGATACCATAGGAAGACTTGTCACCATATTTTCTTTACATAGATTTTGAAGGGAGCGATAGTTTAAGTGACCAAATCGCTCATGCCAAAGTTTGCTCACTTCATCATTATGAGCAACAAATACTAAGGGAAGAATTGATGAACCAAAGTTGTTCAACTTATACAACCATGTAGAATCATCAACAGTGCCAGTAGATAAAATTTGTATAGGATCTCTTAGGTCTTTAATTATAACATCATGAGGTGAAAATTCAACGATTTTACCTTCACCTGAATGAGTTATATTATATATAGATAGAAGGTTGCAAGATAAGGTTGGAACACATAATACATCATTAAAATGACCATTGTCTAGATGAATAGTTCCAATCCCTACAACAATAAGAGATCTATCATCACCAACATATATATTTTTGGTGTTACAATCATTTAAAGAAGAAAACATGACTTTGTTTTTTTCCATGTGATAAGAATCTCCAAAATCGATGAGCCACTCATGAGAATGAGAAGAAGAATATACATTTAGTGCATAACCAAACTGAGATTCTTGACAACCACATGCAGAAAGTGTTATTCCTAAAGTTGAAGTTGAAGTTGAAGAGTGCTCCAAATGGATGTTATGCTTCTTCATTGCTACTTCCAAGGCTTCCATATTCTTAAAGCATTTGGATTCTAAGTGGTCATCTCGATTACAAAAGTTGCAATGCCTATCAGTCTTCTTCCCTTTGTTTTTATTTTCCTTATCATTTTGTTGAATTTATTTTTCATTTTGATATTGAAAGTGCTTAGGACCCTTGGTTGGTTTAGGACTATTCTTTTTAGGATGTTGCTTCTTAAGATTCTTTGAACTTGGTTGCTGCTAGGCGGCTAAGGCTTTCTTAGAAGACCTTCCAAAATTAATAAGACCAAGATGTAAGAGTTTTTTCTATTCTCTTATTAAAGAATCACAAAAGGCATCAAAAGAGGGGGACTTGTAGGCTTGTCCTTGAGAAATAAAGGCTTCTCTAGTAGAATGGAAGGTGGAAACAAACACAGAGTAGGGTGGTCCTAACTTAGTAAGAATGGAATAGATAAGGTTACCATCTTATTTCTTAACCTTAACAACTTCCAAGAGAATTCTAAGGGTCTTGAATTTGGACAAAAAATATTTAATGGAAGAAAAATTATTGGGGTCCAACGTAAGCAACTCATTTTCGAGTTGATGGGCTCTAATTTAATTTTTAATTCCAAAAACTTTATTGAGGTGTTTCATTGCTTCATCAGGGGTATCAAGTTTTGTGATATGGAATCTAAGGTCTGGAGAAATAGACATCCCTATCAACCCACGTGCTTCATCTTGTTTATTTTCCCATTTGATTTCCTTATCTTCATCTTTAGGTTTAGACTCTTGGCCTGAGGCTATTCTATAAACACCTTTACTTCTAAGTAAATCCTCCATGTAGGACATACATTGGAAGTAGTTGGTGCTGTCAAGAATAACTTAGCATGGACTTTCCATTTTAATAGAAACTATATTTATAGATGCTTAAACTAAGTTTTCCAATGGAAATATATCAAAAATTTAGGCCAATTAAAAAAAACGGCTCTGAAAATGGCTTCTCGATGAAGAAGTTATGGCCTTTTGAAGAAAAGTTGTTGAAAATGCTGACAAAGTATGTGAAAGTGCGGAAGTGAATGATAATGTTATATTTAAAAAAATCCCTCCTCTTTCTGAACTTAATCTAATTAGATCACTTTAAAAAAAAAAATTATGTGACCCACTTTTATAAATAAGTGAAAGTCACTTTTACAATGGTACTTTATGAGCTACCCACTAAATTGTAACTTAAATAAAAGATAAAGAGACTTTAGAATTTTTTTATAATGGGTGAGAACACTTTTACATAAAGTAACTTTAAAACACAAGTTACATGTGTTTTTTGAAAAGTAACTCAACAAAAAAAAAAATACTTGAACCCAAGACCTCAATTCTCATAAAGTTTTTTTTTTTTTTAGTCACTAAAGCTTTGGAGTGCGGGGTTACTTGAGAAAGCCATTTTTGCCTACAAAACAATTAACCGCACAATCTAGAATGAAAAAGCAAAAAAACCAAACCTTGCAGCTTGAAATTAGATTTTTCCAGAAACTAAATATTTTCCTCAATGTTTCTGATTTTCTGGGATCACATTAAAGCGCGATGGAAAAGAGCATAAGCATGAGAAAAATCCTTCATTTCTATTTCTTATTTTCCCAGGTCACACAGACTCGTGGGGCAAAGAGAGTACACAAATTTGAAAGGTGTAGATCTGGTAATAAAAAATAGGGATATAAATAAACATAAATAAACAGAGAGATAAATAACTAAAACTGCAAATAAAGATTGTATACCTCCAAATCTTAAAAATGACGTAGCTAGGGCTGCCGGGAACAAATGCTCCTAACAAAATAGATTAGTCCTCTCAGCCCGAAAGTGGTCAGAAACAGTAGATCTAGGAAACGACAGTCAGATGAAGTTGTATCGACTTCGGATTTGGATCACCAATGGATGTAGCCCTCAAATAGCTCTGCTACCATGTAGGAATTTACAGGGTAAGTTCCTCAGATAGAACACCAAAGGACACTGCCAAAAAACAAATCACATGTAATTACACCCGTATTCTTGATGTGGTTAAACCCTCAAAGAAGGAAGCAATCCACAGCCTGAGCCAACGTGGCCACTTCAGGAAATTTATTAATGTAAAAGAAAAAAAATTACATAAGCTTCTCTCATGAACGGTCACCTTACAAATGACCCTCCTTGCTCTTTAAATAGAGATCATGGACCAATCGAGTGTTAAGCCATGGATTAAGTGTCAGTAATACCGAGGAGAGAATGAACCGTCAGATCACTTCATGTCTAGAACATATCGTGACCATCAGATTGTATGTTACAAAAGCACATAGTAAAGAAACACACTTTACCGAACTCTACACTAGACCAAGTTATACTTAACTATTTCCTATGTTAGAGTATCTGAACATATCCAATACCAAGAATACAGAATGTCAGTGGTGATCTTTTGGCCAACATTGCATCTAAATCAATCCCATCTAAAGATTTCAGTCCAGATAGTTTTTCTATAGAGTTGATTTTTTGCCCATCCATTCTCGACAATGTCACTAATTGGCGAGTATTCAATGATGATAGAGATATCCTAGATCCAAAGAATCCTATCTTGACCAAGTAATTGATGAGGATGAACATGATTCTCAATTGAATAAATCAAAAGAAAAAAATGTTATGCCAAAACATGTAGTTAAGTTTGAGGATATTTATGATCTTAAAGACAAATTTAAAAAGGTCAACAATTGCAAACTTCAAAGCTCAAATTTGAGATTTGAATTAGTTAACCTAGGATCTAATACAAAACCCCAAAATATTAACTTCGGTCTCGGTCTCCTATCTAAAGAAAGAAATTCATTTATTCATCTATTAAATAAATATAAAGATATATTTGCTTCGAAATATCAAGATCTAAAAAAGTATTTTGCCTCTATCATTCAACACATCATCCCAATGATACCAGATGTTAAATCTGTTCAGCAAAAACTTAGGAAGATACATATGAATTTGGAAACTCGGATTAAAAGTGAGTTGAATAAACTTTTAAAAACTAAAATCATCTTTCCATTAAGAAATTCTAAATGGATTTCCAACCTTGTACCAGTTAGAAAGAAAAATGGTGATATTCACATTTGTATTGATTTCAGAAATTTAAATAAGGCATGTCAAAAGGACAATTTTTATCTCCCATCAATGGAACAAGTTCCACAATCAATTGTTGGTTCTGAATTAATGTCCTTTTTAGATGGAATTTTAGGATACAATCAGATCCTTTTTCATCCAAAAGACCGATTAAAAACTATATTCAGAAGAAAGTGGGGAACATATGCATATCAGAAAATGCCTTTTGCATTAATGAATGCAGAAGCTACATTCCAGAGAGCTATGGACATTGCTTTCAAAGGGTTGATTAATAAAACTGTTGTGGTATATCTTGATGATATTACCATATATTCAAAGAAGAGAAATAATCATTTGCATGATTTAAAGCAGCTATTTGAAAGGTATAGAAGGTATGGAATTTCTCTAGCCTGCAAGAAATCTTTTTTCGCTATTAGTGAAGGTAAGCTCCTTGGTTTTGTTGTATCCAAGCATGGAATTTTTATTGATCCAGAAATAACTAAAACCATTTCAAAAATTCCATTACCAGTACCAAAAAATCAATGCAGTCGTTTTTTGGCTAAATCAATTTTGTTAAGAGATTTGTCCCCAAATTTTCTCAAATTTTCCTACCACTACAAACACTAATAAAAAAAGATTCAATTTTTAAATGGGGTGATCATGAAAGAGAAGCATTTAAAGCAATCAAACAAGTTGTTATTGATGCTCCTTCTCTATCAACCCCCAATTTCGCTGATCAATTTATTTTTTATACTTTTGCCTCTGAGTTATCATATGTAGCGGTCTTAGTGCAACCAAATGAACAGAAAGTTGAAGCTCCTATTTCTTTTTTCAACTCAAATTTTCAAGGAGCTGAATTAAATTATTCGGCAGTAGAAAGGCAAGCCTTTGCAATTTACAAAGCTATCAAATATTTAATACCTTTCCTTCTAAAAACTCACATTAAAGTTATTGCTCCTTTCTCACCAGTCAGGCAATTTCTTATTCAAAAGGATTTAGGAGAAAAGAGAGCTAAGTGAGTTACTTCATTACAAGAATATGATCTAGAAATCAAACCTGCTAAAGTTGTAAAAGGTCAAGGTTTTTGCAGGTTAGTCAGATGAATGAATGATACATCAATAGATGAAGCAACAGGTAAGATTGAACAAATCACAGAGGTACTCCCTGTTAATACTCAATCTCAATATGCTGACTTAATCTTTTATTTGAAAAATGGTTATGCTCCACTTGAACTAGATGTTAAAAAAAAGAGCCTTGAGATTGAAATCCGATCAATATCAACTCATCAATGATGTGTTATTAGGAGAAATTCTGATTTTGTTTTATTAAGATGTTTGGAAAAAACTGAAGTAGAAAAGGTCTTACAAGAACTACATGATGGACCGGTAGGTGGACATTATAGTGGAG
Organism: Pinus taeda; assembly: GCA_000404065.3. Classification (NCBI taxonomy): domain Eukaryota; kingdom Viridiplantae; phylum Streptophyta; class Pinopsida; order Pinales; family Pinaceae; genus Pinus; species Pinus taeda. The sequence continues at coordinate 65,316 of APFE030201875.1, forward strand.
ATATAACGGCTCACAAAATTCTACATGCTAGACATTACTCACCAACTTTATTCAAAGATACTCACATGTATGTAAGAAGATTCAAAATTTGTGAGACTGCTTCAAGAAGACAGAGGAAACCTTCCATGCCCTTGCAACTAGTCAACAATGAACAACCTTTTGAGCAATGGGGACGAGACATAATAGGTGAGATTGTTCCTCATTCTTCCAAACAACATAGATACATTTTGACTGCAACATATTATTTTACGAAATGGTTAGAGAAAATACTTATGAATTTAGCCAATTCTGAGAGCATCATTGAATTCATTGATCAATTTATTATTACCAGGTTTGGTATCCTTCATGCTCTTATTTTTGACAATGCTTCTTATTTTTTGGAAATGCAATGACTGAATTTGCCTTAAAGAGAGGATTTAAGCTTAAGTATTTTGCAAATTATTACCCTCAGGGAAATGGCTTAGCAAAATCCACTAATAAAAATCTTATAAGAATCATCAAACAAACTATCAAACAAAATCAAAAGAACTAGCACAAAGCTTTAATATTTGCTTTATGGGCTGATATAATAACCAAGAAAACCTTAATTCGTACTCTCCTCTTAATTTGGTATACGGGAAAGAATCTATCCTACATCTAAATCTAGATATCCCTCATCATTCCTATTTCATTTTATTGAAGATCAACCTTCTTATGTTGTAACACCCTTTAGGGAAAATTTGCATATAAACAACATAATAGGAGAAGAAATACAATAAACATATCAGTCATAAAAATCCATATATACATTAGTACATTTGCACATGAAAATCAAGGGAATGAATTTTTTCATTAATAATGCAATGAACCAACTAGTGATGGGACTACCATGTTCCACCCAATCGTAGATTGGCTGAGCCAAGTCTCTCTTCAGTCAATCACCCCCATGCCATATTCCAAGCATGAATGTGGGACTCATAGAACACATCAAAAACACCAATCAATGTGGATGCCACCAGATTTCTCTGCCTACATCGTGAGGAATTTAAGTGCCTCCTAGTCTCTCAGGCTTTATGTGCATCCACAGTCTGATCTAAGGATCACTAGGCCCTACACCAAGACATAATCTCTAGGCTTTACTATGCATTCCATCTCGAAATCACTAGGCCCAATGGAGAGAAAAACCACCTCTTGGCTTTACTATATATCCTGACATTCACCGGAAAGGATTCCTAGGCCCACTGAGGCACACAATCTGGTTTTACTGCAACCTACAGTCTGGTTCAGGGGTTACTAGGTTAGTGGCTTCGTGCATCCTCAATTTGGTTTAGGGAATACCGCCATGTGTTTGTCAATTCGTAGATCCACCCCACTCAGCTTCAAATCCAATCCGGCCATCCCCCACAAAATGCATGAGAGAACCCATCTCATCAAAGCTATCAGGAAATGGCAGGGCTAGGCTAAAAATATTGTCACAACTGGCAAAACCCAAGCCATGGAAGAAAAGAAACGCATGCAATCCCATGCATGCCAAATCTCGAAAGGAAAATACACATGCAAGTTGATACCTACAATGAAGCCTATTGTAGCTGCTTGATCCTTCCTTTCCATGTTTGATCTTTGCTTCCTCTTGCCTTCTTTTCCTTTCTTGCTCCAATGCCAAAGTGCTCTAAGAAAACTCTGAGTGTCCCAGAGTATGAGAGAGAGAGATAATAATGAGAGAGTTCCAAAACCAAATTGACCAAGTATTTCTCACTGATCCTCAGAAGCTATTTTATTAATGAGGCCTCTACTTTCTTCATTTTCCATTATTTTCCTTAAATTTCCTCCTCACATGCAACATGTGACCTTTAACCTTCCTTTTTTCCTAATTTCCATTATTTTCATAAATAAATGTGCCAAAATATGTTTTGCCTCCTTAATTCCTTAATCATTGAGTTTGCCACTTTCCTTAGCCATAAACAACCAAATGAACACCCCCTAGGATGTATTGCCCACCATTCATCTTGGAATACGTGTCCCATCATCCATGGTATTTGTATATTTTTACATGGAATTTTCACTAGGGATGTTACAAAACCCTTCCCCTTGGTAGAACACTGTCCTCGGTGTTGAATGACACCTATAACCAACATGACTTTTGAAAACAAAACATATTGTCCATGGAGCTTTATAACACAACTCGTTGCAGTATTTACAATGAAATATGACAACATGACAACATATCGCATACTGGAGCTTTATAGCACAATTCATTATGGTATTTTCCATGATATACACATATACACACTTGCTTAACCAAAATATAAAGGATATGATGCCTGTATCAATCAATAAGGGAATCCATAGGCTCACACCTCCACCCTCAAAGTAATACCAGGATTCACCTCCTTCCCAAGAAGTCGAGAATCCACTACAAAGTCAAATCTTCATCGAATGTCTAGCGCTATAATCTTTTGCCACGTGTCCTCTTAGCGAACAGTTACTGGGTTATTGTTCCAGGGCACACTCCCAATGTGCATCTGATTCCATCTAGCAATGCTAATGGCCAAAACAAATCCATCCGTGACCTTCCCTTCTCTACTACACAGTCCCTTGAGAATCTGATCACCCCTTCCATGCAGTCACTCACCTTCCAAGTTCCATTGGCACCCCCATCCTGAGCAGTCCGTCCCTTGGAAAGGCTTCCTCACTTTGGAATATACACCAACCAAGGCATTTCCATGCCTTAAAAGAATCATACCAGTCATAGCATGCTCATGGCGATCAATGAACACTATTGGGTACCAATGTCACACAATGGCCCTATTCTTGAAGTGCTTTACCAACATACTATGGCATGTTCCATTTTATTTTATTGTTGCTGCCAATTCTTGTGGTCGATTTCAACCACCTAACCGGGCATTTCATTTATTCTTGTACCAAGCACATAACTTCCGTTAGGTTTGAAACAAATTGAAATAAATTCACATCATACCTCATTGGTAGCTCATCAATAAGGTGCATTTGCAATCATGTTTACCTCTTGTCACAACAAGTCAAACTAATTGTTTGATCAAAACATCATGTATAAACATATCACATATGGTTAGCTCAAAACACAACAATCATAGGTCAAAATCATAAATCACATGTAACCAGCATAAACAAGAATCGTAATTCACATGTAATCATCATATACCATAATCATAAATCACATTCATAATAAAACTAAAATAATATACTGATACTTATCCTTTAATTAATCCTTAGGTTCTTCCTTTGTCTGTATCCCATATGTACTCTAGATCGGTTGCCACACCAAACAAACACCAAGCGCCTTCTCCTCAACTGTACGCTCATACCCATAGTGTGCATCACACACATACAACCACACCTGACATGCAACACCATGGAATACATGCACCTACACTTGACGTACAACTCATACACCTACAGCCAGTGTACAACATAGTGCATCCATCTATACCCGATGTGCAATACCACCCAATACATGTACCTACACAAATTACAACAAAATGACTACACATGTCGCAATACCATGACTACATGATGCACATACATAATACCACATGCCCTCAACACAACATGTATGACATGCACACAATACCACACATGCACCAGTACCATATGTATAACATGTACATAGTACCACCGCACACTGCACCACCTGCACAATGTGCGCACATCATCACATGTACACGACGCCACCTACACAACGTTTACACAACACCACATGTACACTACAACACTGTACAATGTGTACACAATACCACATGTACACAGTAACACACACACGACATGTTCGCGACACCACATGTACACAACACCACATGCAAGACATGTACACAACACCACCAGCACATAGCGCCACTTGTAAAACATGTACACAACACCACATACGCATAGTACCACTTGTATAATCATGCACACCACACCATATGTACATATCACCACATGTACAACATGCACGCAACACCACTTGTACATATTATTGCATTCGGAACATGTATATAACATTATTTGTACACAACACTGCATATCCAACATGCACAGAGCACCATATGCACACACACTGCATATACGTCATGAAGACAATACAATATGTATACAACACCCCATATGCAATATTCGCACAACCCTATTTGTCGCACCATGTACATAACATTACATAAATAACATGTACACATGCTATGGATACACAACACCACAAGTTCACACATCATAGATGCAACATGTACAACATATGCATAACAATAGTACCACACATCCAAAACCACACTGACTCTACCAAGCAACCTAGCTTCTGGTGTCTTATCCATTCTTGTCTTAGCATGCCGTAGACCAGGTTGCTTTCATTCTGCTAGTGTATCCTTTGGTATAAAATGTCCATAACATAGTCATAATATTTATCACATAATATAAACTCATAACCACATGATACTGACCTTGTATATTTTTCATGACTACACTTCCGACTTGATTCCTCATGAACCAAGAACCTCTTCATGCCATTTAGTTGTATAAGAAATTATCCCTTCACATGAATGATCCCTAAAAATCCCCATGAGACAGTGACATAGATAAATGCATACATATATAATTGTTAGCATAAAAAAAGCATCACTTTGTTAGACAAGGACATATATACATTCATGTATACATATATAAACATCAGCATAATCATGATCATAACATAATTACCAGATAACATAAGGTCGAGGTTAAGACAAATTCCTTTATTCATGCAACACATGCACAACATTGAGAACAACAGTTCCCAACATAGCCAAGGCATATGTCACCTCAAATCCATTTAATTTACCTTTTCCTGTTACCTTCCTCATGACTATATTGTTGCCGCCCATTTACCATAATGGACCCAACCAATCCAACTGACTGTCATAGCCTTACCTTCTGTTGCGCTTACTCATGCACCGAGCTTCAACTGAATCTTACATTACCTTTCGGGTACCACACAGCTCTCCCCAAGCTCCATAAAATTTCCTCTTTACCAACCAATTCCCAATACTCAAAACATAAAAGGAAAGACAAGAAACAAACAAGAAGAAGATCTAAAAACCAATAACAACATGACTCTACAAACAAAGTGGCATAGATATGCACCAAACATAATCAAACTTGCAAATAAAGCGCAACAATCGCAAAAGACCAAAAGCACAAGACTAACAAAAAACACCATGACTCGACCCCCATGGTTCCAAAGGAAACTCGACCAGAGCCTTCTTCGAGGTTTCATGGAAGTCTCTTACCATGCAATCCCCTGCATCATACTACCATAAACACATAATTGTTAGTGCATAAATAAAGGTACACCAGTTACCTTATCTTGTTGTACCAAGCACGCTGCTTGCAACTGAACACATCCACGCAATCTCTCAAAGGACTCCAATCCTTTAATATATCCACTTGTAGCTAAAGATTAGCTAATATACCTATCAAGTGCATGTTCATAGATATAGCACATATCCACATAATGTCAGAGAAAATCAAGGTTAAGAAGATTTCTTGTGTGCAAAGCACTCATTCGTTCAAAATTAGGGTTTCCAAACATAGCCAAGGGAATTCTTTCCCAATTCCTTTCTTTTACCCTTTTACCTTGTTGGAATCGAGGCTTACTATATGTTGTCACACCACCCAACTGTTAGTTATATAGACACATCAACTATTACATTGTCATGCTAATGCCAAGCATGTTACCCTGCAACTGCTCACACATGTCAACCACATGTTCCAAATATCAAGACAAACATATCTATTAATTTGGAATCAATCGTTACCAAGACTAACAATCATGTCATAATCCATAGTCAACTCATAGTCATCAGTCATAATACTACAAATATCACCTACTATACTCAAGTACATATCAACTGTCTGAACACATATCTTTTAGTACAATAATCTTAAAACAAGATCATTTGAACACATACTCATATTATGCAATTCATCAAACATTCATACCATGTTAAATACATCAACTAGATGACATAATCAATAGTCAAGAACCAAATATATGACATAAGCAACGTATACTTTAATGTATCTCAGGGGAGGTGATCTTGTCTACACAATCAATCTAGTTACTACGATATAACTTTACAACATATCAACTCAATTACTCATAAGATCATGATATCCATAACAATATCTGACTAACATGTTCACATTGTAAGCTCATACACATGCAAAGTCAATCTATATTAGTATGACAACATCTCACAAATATGTCGGTTCATACCTAAATATCGCAACCATAACTATCTGCATAGGTCAAACCAGGTTAACATAATGCATATAACATCAAGATCTTCAAGGCAATGAACATAACCATCACGCATATGACCAATCCAAATTATAACATAAATATCTCAATGAAATGACCCTAATCATCAAGTTAATAGCATATAACAACAATAAACTATATATCATACTCATCAACAACATACAACATAATCATTCAGTTATCTAATATAAAAAACAATAGCAATGCATACAACTACATGTTACTATCATTCTTGACTATCTGACACATGTGCATATAACTACACTAATCATCTAACATCTATCATGAATGTAACCATAACATCAAATACATGTTCATAAACCTAATGTATATAACCCTAATGCATATAATAATCCTTCACTTATATACCTGCATGCCAAATATACACTACATGTATGACGATCTGCTCTTATCCCAAAGTCTAACATTGCAACCTCATTATGATGATCTACATCCCTTACTCTATCTCAACTAGTTCGTTAGCATCATAACAACCAATAGCATCATGATGACCTAAATTGCATACAATGACTTCACAAGGCATGTTTGACCTACTATACATGCATAATCATAGCATGACCATACATGCATAACAACAACCATTACTCCATTGTACACATTGCCACATGAAAGCAACAATATGCATAAGTAATGCCAAATCAACTACACCTATGCATAAATGCATGTAATCGAACATAAGAGATCAATTCTTGTAATCAACCTACAAGACTGATACATGTAATCAAAATATTCCAAAATGTAACCTAACATACAAGGATGTAAGTAGGTATCATGAAATCAACATGTAAGCGACATATAATTCATACACGGTCAGTCACATGTTCCAAAAATCAAGACATCGTGTCTATTAATTGGAATCAGCATTCACCAATACTAACAACCTATAAGCATACCCCCTTACTATCCATGGTCCACACTAAGACAGAAGGAGGAAGCTACTATAATGGTCCAATCTCCAATGTCCAATTATGGAAATGGGATCTCCAAAGCTCTACTAAATTTAACCACACTTGAAAAGAAATTGATTTTTATTTCTCATAAATTTTATATGAGATTAAGTTAAAAACCTTGCACTTATTCCACTTGTAACATAATAACTAAAAACATGCTACTTTCCCATTTCCTTACATGCAACTTTTCAAATTCCTTGCATGCAACCTTTCAAATTCCTTACATGCAACTCTTCAAATTATTTGCATGAAAATAGGCATAGATCAGCTACATCCATATTATCATAGTACAATAATATCCCATCCAAAAAATAACATTTTATTCAAACAATTACCATACTTTTACATTTTCTTCAAACAACTACTATACTATTACATTTGCATGTAAGCATTTCTTCAAACACTTTACATGCAAACTAATATAGCAAACTATTTTCATACAAGTAACCATATATCAACTACGAAAACACTATTACACATCAATACTATCCCAAGCCACAAACAACATACTCATTGAGGCATTTTATCAAACAGTTTGTATGCAATTAATCATTGAACCTTTTAAGCATTTCATCAAACACTTTGCATGCAAACTAATATAGTGAATGATTCAATGCATATATCTTAAATTGTAGCAGTACAAGTTATGGAAACTAAATCATATGATCAGTGGTATTTTACCTCACTATGGTTCAAGTTTCAACTTCTCAGATTTCATAGATGAAAAGTTATAACAAAAATACCAACACAATCCTGTTTGGTGCACAATTCTAGGAGTATCCAGAAAGCTCAACTTCCACTGGTCATATCTCCTAAAATATAGCAAATAAATGTTTGACATTTTTATCACAATACCAGTGCAATTTTCCCTCATTGTGGAAAAAATGTCAGTTGTCGAGAGTGCCCAGAAGAAATGTTATAACAAAAATGTCAACGTGGCATGTTTGAGGCCTGATTTTAGGAGCATTTAGAAGGCTCAACTCCCTCTACTCATATCTCCTAAAATATTGTGACCTAATATCTGAATTTTCTACCACATAATTGTGGTATGTCCCCTCAATGTGCACATTTTTTCAGCTTCTGAAAGCCTACAAAAGATGAGTTATTGCAGAAATTCCAACATGACCTGTTTAAAGGTGCATTCAGGAAGGTCATCTTCCTTAGATCATAATTCCTAAATTATTGTGAACTAATATCTGAAATTTTTACCACATTATCAGTGCGATTTACCTTTAATATGGACAAATTTTGAACTTCTAATATGCCACTTAAGAAAATTTATAACAGATATGACAGAAAGGTCTAAAATTTAACCTTTGTTCTTCATTTCACCTATGATAGAGCCCATCCAGTCCAAGTGTTTGAACCATGATCTGATACCACTCTGTAACACCCTCCAAGGTAAATTTGCATATAAAAAACATAATAGGAGAAGATATACAATAAACATATCAGTCATCAAAATCCATATATACATCAGTACATTTGCACATGAAAATCAAGGGAATGATTTTTTCATTAACAATGCAATGAACCAACTAGTGACGGGACTACCACGTTCCACCCGACCATATATTGGTTGAGCCAAGTATCTCTTTAGCCAATCACCTCCATGCCATATTCCAAGCATGAATGTGGTACTCATAGAACACAGCAAAACCACCAATCAATGTGGATGCCACCAGAGTTCTTCACTTACACCGTGAGGAATTTGAGTGGCTCCTAGTCTCTCAGGCTTTACTGTGCATCTGCAATATGATCTAGGGATCACTGGGCCCTACACAGAGACATACTCTCCAGGATTCACCATGCATTCCATCCCGAAATCACTATGCACAACGGAGAGAAAATCCACCTCTTGGCTTTATCGTATATCTTGTCATTCACCGACGAGGACTCCTAGGCCCACCTAGGCACACAATCTAGTTTTACCGCAACCCACAGTCTAGTTCAGGGGTTACGAGGCCAGTGGCTTCGAGCATCCTTAGTCTAGTTTAGGGGCCACTAACTCCATGTGTTTGTCAATTCAGAGATCCACCCCACTCAGCTTCAAATCCAATCCGACCACCCCCCACAAAACGCATGAGAGAACCTATCTCATCAAAGCTATCAGGAAATGGCAAGGCTAGGCTGAAAATATTGTCACACATGGAAAAACCCATGCCATGGTAGAAAAGAAACACATGCAATCCCATGCATTCCAAATCTAGTAATGAAAATACACATGCAAGTTGATACCTACAATGAAGCCTGTTGTAGTTGCTTGATCTCGTCTTTCCCTGCTTGATCTTTGCTTTCTCTTGCCTTCTTTTCCTTTCTTGCTCCAATGCCAAAGTGCTCGAAGAAAACTCTAAGTGTCCCAGAGTAAGAGAGAGAGAGAATAATGAGAGAATTCCAAAATTGAACTGGCCAAGCCTTGCCCACTGATCCTCAGAAAGCATTTTTATTAATGAGGCCTCTATTTTCTTCATTTTCCATTATTTTCCTTCAATTTCCTCCTCATATGCAACATGTGACCTTTGACCTTCCTTTTCTCCTAATTTCCATTATTTTCATAAATAAATGTGCCAAAATACCTTTTTGCCTCTTTAATGCCTTAGTCATGGCCTTTGCCACTTTCCTTAGCCATAAACAACTAAATGAACACCCCCTAAGATGTCTTGCCCACCATTCAACTTGGAATAGATGTCCCATCATCCATGGAATTTATATATTTTTATATGGAATTTTCACTAGGGCTGTTACATCTTCTTTACAATTACGAATGTCTCAAATCCTAAAGCTGGAAGAAGAAAGAAATAAAGCTAATCTAGTCCATGCTCACCATCAACAATTATTCAAAGCTTCATTTGATGTCAATTCAGTCAAAGATAAAAAATTTAAAATCAGAGACTTTGTTTTGAAATGGGATAAAGTGCATGAGGACAAAGGAAAACATACAAAATTTCAAAAACTTTGGCTTGGTCCCTTTCAAATTTTTGAGAAGATAGGTCCATCAAGTTTCATTTTGCAATATTTGTAAGGGAAGAAGGAAATTCTTCCTGTAAATGGACTTATACTCAAAAAATATTTTTCTTGAAGGTACGTAAGTTCTTTTGTACAATATGTAAATATTTTTATATATCATTTCCTTTTGTTACTAAAAATAATACACTTTTGAAAAACACATTGGAAGTTTCTCTTTTTTTGAATTGTTAAACTTATTTAAGGGACAATTTACAAAGCAAAACTTTAAATTGGAAGCTAAGTATTGAATTTGTTTTAAAGATTTTAAACAAGATACTCATTTAGTTGTGAAATCTTTTGGTTTGAAATTCTTTAAAAAATCTATTTGTTGTGAATTGGTTTTGAAAAGTTATCTTTATAAAAGTAGAAATTGCTTTGAAGTCTTTAACATCTTTTACTTAAAGAAGTCATCCAAGACTTGTAAAGAGTAAATGAAACTTCCCCGTCCATTTATTTAAAAAAAAAATCAGTGTAATTCAAGAATAGAAAAAACTTAAAAGTTAAGAGGTCTCATCATGAGCCTACTTACTATGATCATAGGAAACTAATAAGGTTGACATTATCACTATTGGCAACCAAACCAATATAATGGCTCTTAGTCAGCAGACTTTGAGACAAGAGATCTCATCACGATTCGACTTATTCAATTTTATTACAACTTGTGAATGGCATTATCATTTTCTGGCTACCAAATTAGGATAATGACTTTAAAGCAAAAAAATAATAAAGAAAAAGAAAATGAAAATAGGAACTTCATTGCCTCTAAAGAATGTTATTATAATATGGATGGGATACTCGTTCATTTTGGTTAAATGGTAACCTTGTCGAGGTTATGAATGCTTGTTGATAGCAGTGGCTCTACGAATGACTTATAAGTTTATTCAATATCTAATCTTCTAATAGTTTTTACTTTATCTTTTCAACCTATTAGCTACTGATTTACATACAAAAAAAGATTTTTATGTATCACAAACCGTGAGAAGCTTTACGATAAGATGAATTATTTCATTTCAAAGTTATCTATATCGATCTAGATTTCAATGATTTTTAAACTTTCTAAAGAAATTTCTTGATAAAGATTGGCATCTTACATAGATTAATTGTTTCGTCTAGTGTGTTGTCAATTGTTGTGCTACTCAACAACCCCCCATTATCTTTAGACTTAGGAGAAAGAATAATGGGGACCCTTTTAATTTTTTAGGATAGAATCCTTCTTTGTTTAGATAAAATAGGACAAGTTTTATTTTTACTCTTTGATTTTTGAATAAACAAGAATGTTTATGAATAAGGTCATAGAACCTTTTAGGAATCATTTTATAGTTTTAGAAGATGAATTACAAGTCTAAATGAATCTCAAAATTAACGAAAAAACTATAAAAGAGTAGGTCCTACTAAATGATACACATAGTGTTGGCGATTTCGAAAGATAACCCCAAAACTAAACTGCGAAAAGTTGAAATGCGAAATTGTGAAATTGCGATAAGCCGATAAGCCAAATGCAAAAGCCGATTGCGAAATTGTGAAATTGCGATAAGCCAAATTGCAAAATACCGAGTTGATATCGAATTCCGTCAAGATCCGATATCGCATTCCATCAATTGTCGGATATCGATATTGTGTTCCGTTAAACTCTGATCTTTCACTAATATTGATCCCACGCCTATATACTTTTCGGAAATCGCAGATCGCTAAGCTATGTAATGTCACCCGATACCACACACCGATAAAAGGTTTTTTGATATAATGACAAGTGTTAGTATCATGTGAACAAACATTTGGAAATTAAATGACCACTCAGCGTAGTTCTAATTTCAAGGTTTTTTTGTTGATTGGTAATAATTTTTAGCTAATGTAAAAGGATTTCCATATAAATGGCGTTGAATTGATATGACTATTTACATCCTTCGAATCTCTTATTGCTTATCTTAGTTTGTTTCTTTACAGGTAAATTCTAATAAAGAGAAGCTAAATGATATGTCAAGATTAATCAAGGCAAGGAGGAAGTCCGTAATATAGCAAGCACCAATCTTGCCACCTGAAGAAGTGTCTAAGATGTCTCCATTGTTTACAAATACTACATGCACTTTGGAAGCAGGTTCTGCCTCTTGGGAGGTGATATAAAAACTATTCGAGGATGAAAATCTGAGGGTAATTGTGAAACAAACTGATACTACTAATGATTACCCTCCAAGTAATGATGCCACATGGAATGGTGTGGCCAATTCATTTCTTCACAGAATTGATGCCTACCCTAAAATTATACCATATACATATATGGTGAGATGGGTTGTCGACCAGCTGGAAATTGCAGATAAAACGTTTATAACACCAAGGAAGACAATTACTAGTTATTTTAAAGATGAGGATTTAAGGAAAATGCATCATCTACCTCCACCTCAGAAGAGGTATGATACACAATTAGCCCAGAAATTCATGCAAGAGAATTTGAACCCTGCGGACTTGATCAGAGAAAGGAGAAGGGACCCGAACAAACACAAGTGAGAGGACATGGGTCTGCATTCATTGGCCTCCATTGTTGGCCCTTTATCTCATATTGCTTCTATGTGATGTCGCCTCTATAACCATCCAAATATGCAGAAATACTATGAAGAATGGGTTCCATTGATAGAAGCCTCTGCTGATGGTTATATCATGGATTGGGCGACTATATTATCCAATAATTTGACCACCCAAATCTACAACTACACACAAAAGCGCAATGTTCTTGAAAGAACGTCTCCTCCTTTCTTAATGAGCGCCTATGTCACGGACTCAATTTATTTTCCTTATGATTTTCCATCTCTTGGATGGAAATGGACAGACCAATTTCCTTGCCCTATATCTGTTTATCTCAGTATCCTTTAGGAATCGAAATACCATACTCACTTCTACAAAATCTGTCATGATTTCATGCTCCCTATCCACCATGAATTCTTTCGCAGAAAAGTCCCTAGACTTACTGCAGAACCAAATAAAGACCTAAAGCCTATAGGAAAGTGGTTTTGGGAAGAATCATTTACCTACATTTTTGTTTTTGGTAGCCTTTCCCATCCTCATGTTTTCCCCATTTTGTTCCAGATAAGTTGTTGGCCAAGGAAGTCACTTATCAAACAGTTGGTAAGGGCTTAACCAAAGTACTTAAAGATGCCAAGAAATTCACTTGGCCATATTTTCCCATTTCTTGTGGTACTTATGCCTTAGAAAATTTCAAGCATTCCTCAACTGAAATTGACTAATTAAGAGCCTTTAATTTTCCAACCATACTAAAAAGACCATACAACCTGCATGGTGTAGCAAAAGATGTTACAACACAGGCTAAGCTCAAACCATTTTCAAATGAGGCTGACAAGTTTGATTATTTGTTTGAAATGGTTCCAGAATATTATAGGGTAAATAAATTAGCAACAGATCATTTAAGTCTCGACGAATTGATTAGATTCAATCAATATCGTCAACAAAGAATAACCCATTTTCTCGAATCCTAGTTAAAGAAATTCTGACAGAATTCAGAAACTTGAAATGCATCAGCTTCCTCCTCAAAGTCTCCAATTACTTCCCAAGTCTCTGAAACAACTACTATAGATGTTGAGAAAATAAGAGAAATCAAAGAGGAGAACAAATTGGATGAAGTATGGGAGGAGTTCAACCATGTTTTGACAACAAAAGAAGCTCGGGTTACAGAAGTCTCAACCGATATACAAGTAGAGAAAGTTACAGTCATCAGAGACACAAAGCAGGTTCCATACCCTACAGGGACAACCTTGTTTAATGTTGAGGCTTCCCAAGGGGATATTATTCCTAAAAATCTTGAGAGTAATATTAATGCTGAGATTGTCAATCAGTCAACTATTGTTGATGATCTAGAGATAATTTCTACATTTCCTATTGTCGAGATAGTCCTCAAGATTGAAGAAATCCCACCTTTGGACATATTTTACAATCCAAAGCATAAAGCAGTAATGAGGAGGTCAAGGAAGAAAAGAAAGCTAGAATAGTCGCAAGTGCTAACTACAAATGAGACTCCTTTTCAAGTTCTTTGGAAAGGAACTCAAACAACCCCGAACGAGGAATTGAATAGATTATCTCAGTTCGCAAGAACTTATACTAGTGCTATCATCGAAAAAGTTGTAGAGATACAATCGCTAATGAAGGAAAGGGATCAAAGGGTTGTCCAATTGGAACAAACTTTTCAGATAGAAAATAAAGCGATTAAGCAACAACGACAATCAAATCTTATCGAGTTGCAGAAAAGCTTTAATGATTTAAAGATACAATTTGAATCTAAAGTGAAAAACAAGGATGAACAGATACTGCAGTTGCAACAAAGAATATGCCAACTAAGAGAAAATCCAGATATAAATGAAGTCCATAAGGAAGCATCAAAACTGGACATACTCTTAACAAAGAAGCATACCATCTTTTGTCACAAATTGGCCTTAATTCATGCCTTGCAAAAGACCAACAATTCTTTAGTAAATCAATTGTCCAATTTGAGGACATTTTATGAAGATACAGTGCTTAGGGAAGATCATCTGATCTTCCTCAAATTGAAGAATCATAGAAGGATCTCGTGTTTGGTGACTAGGATATCAAAATGAAACAGGTAGAAATGGCTATGATCAGAGCCAAAAATTTTGACTCAAATTTTACCAAGTACATCATAGATACCTTATTACAAGCCAATCTAATTAAGGAATGCCCAAAGGACACCTTGCCAGATGTCATAGCTTTGAAACAATCTTGCCAAGAAACATCTAAAAATAAGGTTCAAGACATTTAGAACTTATCACAAACGAACCTTGAAAGTTATTGGCGTTTTCTGGTGAAGCCTCATAGCCAATGGCATGTGTTGAGGTGTCTATCAAACACAACAATACGGTTTATTCCAACACTTAATGATGCAGTGTTTACGGGACAAATACGCATGCAGCCGATACATCCCCCCCAGTTGAAGCTACTCACGAACATATACAATCTCAGAGAGAAGATGAAGAATCAATATGGAGCACAGTCACGAGTTCTTATTGCAACGTATCACAAATTTAGTTGTCCTTTATCTTAGCTTAGTTTGTTAAAGCTGTTTTTAAGACTTTTATTTTAAGGGTACTATTTTTGTAATATTCATAGGTTATTTAAACCCCTTTCATGCATTTAGAAAGGGATCTAAAATTTTGAGAAGACAACTTTATACTTGCACTATTGTTTGATCCAAAGCTATCTAATTAAGAAGTTGAACCTGAAAGCTATCTTTTTCATAAGCAGAGCAATAATGCATCAGGTACTATTATCTTTTTGATATTGTTATGTATTGTTGATTTAGAAAGTGAATCTGTTATTCATTATTTCATTAAATAAATGCTTTGAAAACAATCAGTCATTATCACTATTGGTGTGCAAGATTGGATGATTTGCGATTATGTATGAGATAACAAGATCTTTTAATGTGATTGAGTTTTAACTAACTAAATTAATTAACTATTTAATTAATTTAGTTTATCATATATGCTTTCTATTCATTAAAGTATTGAATGATCTATATCATTATTTACTTTGTGAAATCTTTCTTTGAATCACATGTGAAGATATACTATCCTAGGAAATAATTTGAATAAGTTTATTGAGCAATTTTACCATTAGCTATAAAACCATTTCATCAGTTTTTCATTATGTCACTATGTTAAATCTCCTTAAAACATGAAATTGGTCCCTTTATATCCAATCAGAGCAGCCAATTTCAATGGAAACAGAGTTGCTTTAAGCTTCCGACTAGGTGGTGTTCCCCGATGTTGAGATAGTCAAATTCCAGCGTTCAACATAACTAAGTACTCTATTTTCGATTAATGAATAGATCCTTGACTTACAAACAAAAAAAACTTGCCCTATTAAAAACTACATTTAAATACTTGGATTAATATACTTGGATTAATAAAAGTAAAAAGTGAGGAATTTGTTTAAACATTAATTATTTCTTTCCTATGTTTAATTGTTGCTTTGTATTCTTTATAATTGTAAATCTAAAATAAGATATTAATCAAATGAAAAAAATACAAAATAAAATTATAATGAATAATTAAAAAAACAACCATTAAATAAAACTAATATTTTAAATCCATAATAAGATTTAAATTAAAATACAACGTACTGTATAAAAAAGAGTTAATGAAAAGAAGTCCGAAGAGTGATTTATACAGCATTGGTGTTAAAGTCTATACACATAATTAAAGGAAATGTGATTGCGGGCACAGACATTTGACCGTGAATAACGTTTAAGACTTGTTGTCTTTTACGATATTTCTAAAATGAATGCAGTCATCACCATATTCACCACAAAGAAAGTTTTTAATTGCTTCAAAATGTGTTAGTAAACAGGTGGTCCGGATTCTCAAGCTCTACATTACATGATAACAATGGTCAAGTGAAGGGAACCCCCCTTGATCTTTGTGCTGGTGCAGGGCTCATCCGCCAAGGATGAACTCCACAGATCTGTCCATGCGTCTCAACTTTGGCCAACTTGACTCAAAGTTTTAGTTTAACTCATTCTTTCATGTTCACAGTTTTGGAGATAGGATAGCCTATTTATCCCTATCCACATTTATTGAAAGGCTAACGACACATGGATAAAGACCCAGATTGACATCAGAATCATGTGAAAAACACACACACTGAGGTCCCACATGTACCGTGGGCTCTGGTTGAGATATTACCGTTGATGCCCTCCTTATCTGACAATAATAAAGTGCATACGCTGGGACTCGCATTATCGCATAGCTTTGGATGCTTTAATTTCTTTTTCTTTTAACAGAACATTTGAAGGCGAGTGAAATACCACTGTCTCTACCGATTTAAGTTGGTAATGAAAGCGCACTTATGATTGTGTGGGGTCTTGGAACAATTGCATGGAAATACATACATAAGTCCAAGTTTATTCTTCGACCATGTTTTTAATTTTTAAACAACATTTTAACCCCTTCTCACTAGGAGGACCTTGACCCGAATGGCTACACGCTGTAGGATCCCACGAGTTTCATAATACACATTCTCCTTTTATACTAGTGACCCATGGGAATAAAAGGGTTCGTGAGAGAAGCTATAATTTTTTGTATTATAAGGAATAAACATAAGATACATAACGTGGAGTGAGTATACATTCAAATTTATAATACTTAAAGTGGGCCGAGAGTTTGGTGAGGGAGAGAGCCAATTTTTATAACAAAATATGTACACTAATGTAAAGAACTTTGAAGGTATTTTGAAGCTTGGTGAGGGAGAGAAACAGTGTAAAGATATTTTGAAACTTGGTGAGGGAGAGAACTAATTTTTATAACAAAATATTTACACTAATGTAAAGAATTTTGAAGATATTTTGAAATTTTGAAATTTCAACTTGATGTAGCTTTTTTAAAGTAGGAGACCAAGTTCGTTTTTGTAAGTTTAGGAAAATGGTTTTTTTTTCTTCAAATTCATGAGCAATTTATATGACATGACATGCCAAATTTACACAAATAGGACTAGGAGACAAAGTGGGTGAAAACATTAGAGGGTTCGGTGATGTAGATTGTAAGAATGCAATGAGGCGAGAGATCTAGTTGAGCTTGCATTGTCAAACGTTGACAAAAGTGTCGTCATCATTTGCCATCCAACAAAACATGTTGTTTACAACAATGTGTAAGCAACAAATTTATGGAACTAAGGAGCCAAGAATGTAGGAAATATGGAGTAAGTTGGTCAAAACATATGTCACAAAGGAGAACAAAACTATCACTAGTGCGGAAGAATACAAGTCTTTAGTAGTCGGCGCATGGGCTAGCCATTACACTCAAGAATGCAAAGAAAGAAGGGGAAGGAAAATAAGTCAGAAAGAAAAACAACGATTTCCTTCAGGCAAGAGCTTCCATGTAAGCAAGCCAAAGTTACAATTTATATGACAAGGCATGCCAAATTTACACAAATAGGACTATAAGACAAAGAGGGTGAAAAATGTTAGAGGGTGTGGTGATGTAGATTGTAAGTATGTAGTGAGGTGAGAGATCTAGTTGAGCCTACATAATCAAACGTTGATAAAAGTTTCGTCATCATTAGCCAACCAACAAAACACGTTGTTTACAACAGTGTGTAAGCAACAAATTTATGGAACTAAGGAGCCAAGAATGTAGGAAATATGGAGTAAGTTGGTCAAAACATAAGATGTTATGAAGGAGAACAAAATTGTCACCAGTGCGGAAGAATACAAGTCTTTGGTAGTCTGCACATGGTCTAGCCATTACACTCAAGAATGCAAAGAAAGAAGGGGAAGGAAAATAAGTCGGAAAGAAAAGCAACGATTTCCTTCAGGCAAGAGCTTCCATGTAAACAAGCCAAAGTTAGATAAAAAATGCTCTGTAAGGATGAGCATGGGAGGCATTTATGGTTTTCCTACATCTCCTATTCTCATCAAACACCAATACATCAGTGATAAATCATGCATAATATTTTCTCTTCTAACTTTGACTCATTTAAACTCAACTAGGATACCTTCAACCTCGTGATGACCAAAGTGAATGAGGAGAAAGGAAACTAAACGAACTAATGACTGAGACATAAAGCAAAAAGCACCAATGGTGAATCATAAAGAAAATCCACTAAAAACAAAGGCAAAAGAAATAAAAATCCTAATTGGAATGAAAGGAAGGTTAAAAAACATAGAAAGCAAAGAAACCAATTTTGTTTATCTTTACATATTATTATTTTTTAATTTTTAATTTGAATAAAGGGCCAATTTATGTAAAAAGTTAAAACTTCAAGACATAGTATTCACATAGGATGAAACTTGGCGTAAACGAAAGAGTCTCGAGTCTTGCATGCAAGGTTTATGTCTTGTTGGTCAATAATTAGGCGAGGACGATTGTCCTGCCAAATAACAAGCATGGGTTGTGATAACAATGGATTAAGAAGAAGCCAAAAATATTCTTGGTTGTCTTGCATGATCTGCCAACCAACAAGTTTATGCTTACGTTCACATACCATACTAGAAAGACAAAAGGATTCATGCACAATATGGCCAAGGTTCATAATAAAAAATTCAATGTGATCCTAAACATCATTCACATTAAAAGTATCTTAGGAATTTCAAACTCAAACCTTTCAAGTTCAATCAAACGGACTGACAAGGAATCCCTAAGACTGAAGGTAAAAACCTCTCGGTCAATATCCCCAAATAACAGCTCATTATGAATGTAGAGGAAATTATCATCAAAATCATGATTCAACCTATGTTCATCATAGCCATCATAAATAACATTATTTACAGGGTAAAGGAGGTCAAATTTGGTTTGAGGTTCATGGCTATCATTGCATGCACGAAATTCAAGATCTTTTTGAAAGAACGAGTCATTAAATGGGAAGATATGATATAAGGTTTCTTGGTCAATTAGGTAGGGATGAAGAGTAGCCTTTTCACATGAACTAAGAGAGGAAGGTTCAAGATCTCCCATCCATATCAAGTAACATGACTTTCCTTTTCAATTTTATACTACCTCTTAGCCTCAGAGAGTATTTAACAAGTGAAAGGTTCATGAGGAGTTTCATAGAAATTATACCAAAACGCGCGCTGCGGAGCAAAGGTAAAGGGGCAACATCATTGATAAATTTATCAAAGAGGGTTGACCCCACAATGTTAGGATAGGGTTCTTTTGCCACTCCCAAAAGGGTAAGGGGGAATAAGAAAGAATCATACAAATGTCAAAAACTACTACATACAATGAATTTAAGAACATGAATATGAGTAGATTCTAGAGGATGACCCGCAAAGGTAGGGAAACGATGTCGAGGAAAGTTATCAATTAAAACTTGAATTGACTTGTGCATACTTTACAAAATGAAAAAACAAGGAGAGAAACACTTAATCACACTCCCTAGTATGCTCGCCAAAAGATGTTCATGTTTCGAAATGGGTTACTCTTGACACTAACACCTTGAACCTCTTAGTAGCTATTGAAAAACGACATGAACACTTGTCCAAAATTTTATAGCATAAGAAAAAGACCAAATACATACCAAAATTGACGCAACTTAATCATTTCCTATAACTAAAGAAAGTGTCACTTAAGAAAAACACCCCAATAGTAAGCAACTTTGACCACATGAAAAAATAAAAAGTAAAAAGAACGACTCTAAAAAAATAAAAAGTAAAAAGAACGACTCTAAACATTATACGAGATTGGACTACAATATTTATTTAATACAAGAAAATAAATTAAAATAAAACCTCCCCTATTAAAAGCAGCATTTAAATGTTTGGATTGATAAGACTGAAAGGTGAAGACACTTGTTTAAATATTAATTATTTCTCGCATAAATTTAATTGTTGCTTGTATTTACTATATTTGTAAATAGAAAATAAAATAATACGATTGTAGAATTGAGGTTTCTGTGATTCATCATAGTTGTAAGAAGAGCTTCGGCGTAAATCACATGAAAAAGACCTTTGTCGACGCATTTCGAACCAACAAGTGTGGTTCATCGTCAGGACAAGTCGAAGAAATAGATCAGGCCTAGCATGTTAAATAGACAGAGCAGAGACTCCAACGGCTACCTAACGGCTATATTTGACTCTAGGACCTAGGTCAAAATTATATTCATACATTTATTATTATTTTTATTTAATAATTCTATTTCTAGAAATAAGAGAAGTTAGGTACAATTAATAACGGAGCGAATAGAATCCAAAGAGATTTATTTATTTAATTATTAATAAAACAATACTAATGGTTATTTAAAGGTTATTATTAATTAATTATTGTTTGAATGATTTCTTTTACATAAATAATATATATTCCTTTATTAATTTATTAGATTTCTTGATTAAATATATATATGGTTATTTATTAAAGGTTTATTAATATGTTTATAAAATTATTAAATCTACTAATTATTAATACCATTCTTAAGGGTTAGTTTGAAAAGTAAAAGAGCAAAATAATTAATTTATTTCTTGAGATAATTACATATATATCTATATATATAAATAAATCTATTATATTAATAATATTAAAATGCGGAGGAATTATCTAGAAAAGCTATATATATATCCATTAGCTAAATAGCTGAAAATGAGTAACTAAATAGAAGCAATCTCAAATAACAATAATAAAAATAAAAATATCAATGAAAGTAATACAACTAGCCCCAAGAATATATCGAAGATTAGATACACCAAACATAATGAATTAAATAATTGACCACCAAAACAGGTTAGGTTCATACCTTCAATTATATATATCATTAATAACAAAATAATAATAATAATAATAATAATAATAATAATAAAAATATAGGAGAGAACATAAAGCCGCGAGCGATAAATCGAAAAGATTAAACAAAAGCACCCAGGATGCGCAAAGGGGTGGGGGGGGGGGAAAGAAACCCTAAGACGACAAGGCAGGGATCCAACTTCTACTTACCTTCCAACCATCATCTCTGTTGAGATTATTAGGTCTACGCTCAATTTCAATAGCTTCCCTTAACTTGCGATGATGGAACCGATCCACTCTGGTAATGACTTTGGCTTCCTCTATGCAGACATGGTGCTTCGTCTTATCCATGTGCTCAGCTAAGGCTGAGGTCTTAGTTCTTCCATGCCTCAGGTCTACTACATGCTCACAAATTCTCTGCTGGATGGAGCGCCCCGTTTCCCCTATATAGGGTGTCCCACAAGAGCAAGGAATCAAATACACCCCCTTCATGTCTTTGGGGTTAACAGGATCCTTCACCGACCGTAGGGAATTACGTATGGTTCTGAGGGGCCTGAAGGTTGAGGGAATGTCAAAATTTCTAAGGATCCGAGCAATCTTGTCTGTGGTCCCTTGGATATAGGGAATATGGACACCTAGATGGCATTCCTTCGGATCTTTTTTAGTAAACGCATTTCTAGAAGCTTTACGGAAAGCCTTCTGACCTAGGTGCCTACTATATCCATTTTCCTCAAAGATATCAAGGAGGTGGGATCTCTCTCTGTTCAGGTTATCATTATCCGAAATCCTGAGGTCACGCGTAGCCAGGGTGTTAAGAACACCCATCTTCTGAGCAGGGAAATGATGGGAATCAGCATGAAGATACTGCTCAGTATGAGTTTTCTTACGGAACACCACGTGGGAGAGAGAGCCATCCTTCTTCCTTGAAATGAGAATATCCAGGAAAGGGAGGCTGCCATTGACCTCTTTTTCCATGGTGAACTTGATAGCTGGGGACTGGCCATTGAGGTGATCCAGGAAACGATCCAGCTCCTCATGGTCATGGGACCAGATGACATTAGTGTCATCTACATACCTTTTCCATAGCTTAGGAGGAAGACGAGCCAAGGCAAGAGCCTTGGCTTCGAAATCTTCCATAAAAAGATTCACCACGATCGGAGAGAGGGGGGAACCCATGGCCACGCCACAGGTCTGCTCGAAGAACTCACCCTCGAAACAGAAGAATGTGGAAGTGAGACAGACCTCAACCAGATGAGTAGTGTCCGGATCTGTTAGGCGGTAGATCACTTCCATGGCTTCTTTTATAGGAATGCAAGTGTACAAGGAGACCACATCAAAGCTGACAAGAATGTCCTCAGGGTCAAGCCTCAAATCCTTGAGCTCCAAGATGAAGGATGCAGAGTCCTTCACGAAGGACTCAGTGCGGCCAACCAGGGGCTTAAGCTTGAGAGCCAGAAACTTGGCAAGGAGGTAGGTCGGACCTCGAATGGTGTTGATGATAAGCCTTAGAGAGACGCCTTCCTTGTGAATTTTAGGCACCCCATAGATTCTAGGGGCGATGGGATTGCTCTCAATGAGCTTACGGGACAGGGAGCCCACCGAGTTGCTAGACTTCATGGCATGAGCCACTGTCCTAGAGATCTTCTTCAGAGGGTTCTTGGCAAGTTTCTTATAACTGCCACTGTTGTGAAGATGATCTAACATCTTCATATGGTAATCCTCTTTGTTGAGGATGACCGTAGCCCCTCCTTTATCCGCTTTAAGGACCACAATATCTTCATTTTGATTTAAGGACTTTAAGGCATAGAACTCCTCCTTACTGAGGTTCCTTCGAGGAGGTTTGGCCTTCCTGAGGACCACAGCACAATCTTGCTTGATGGTGTCCTTAATATTATCAGGCAGATCTTTAATTCCATGCGCCACGTCACGTGGATAAGGTAGTTAACCTTTCTAGGTTTTCCTTCTCCCCGTCTGTTTTTGGTCTTTTAAGCAAGGGCTTAAACTTTTCCCTTGCCCCTAGTAAAATCCCTGTAGATGGCATTATTTGTGACGTGGAGCATGGAATTAAAGATCTGCCTGATAATATTAAGGACACCATCAGGCAAGATTGTGCTGTGGTCCTCAGGAAGGCCAAACCCCCTCGAAGGAACCTCAGTAAGGAGGAGTTCTATGCCTTAAAGTCCTTAAATCAGAATGAAGATATTGTGGTCCTTAAAGCGGATAAAGAAGGGGCTACGGTTATCCTCAACAAAGAGGATTACCGTATGAAGATGTTAGATCATCTTCACAAAAGTGGAAGTTATAAGAAACTTGCCAAGAACCCTCTGAAGAAGATCTCTAGGACAGTGGCTCACGCCATCAAGTCTAGCAACTCAGTGGGATCCCTGTCCCATAAGCTCATTGAGAGCAATTCCATCGCCCCTAGAATCTATGGGGTGCCTAAAATTCACAAGGAAGGGGTCCCTCTGAGGCCTATCGTCAACACCATCGGAGGTCCAACCTACCTCCTTGCCAAGTTTCTGGCTCTCAAGCTTAAGCCCCTGGTTGGCCGCACCGAGTCCTTCGTGAAGGACTCTGCATCCTTCATCTTGGAGCTCAAGGATTTGAGGCCTGACCCTGAGGACATTCTTGTCAGCTTTGATGTGGTCTCCTTGTACACTTGCATTCCTATAAAAGAAGCCATGGAAGTGATCTACCGCCTAACAGATCCGGACACTGCTCATCTGGTTGAGGTATGTCTCACTTCCACATTCTTCTGTTTCGATGGTGAGTTCTTCGAGTAGACCTGTGGCGTGGCCATGGGTTCCCCCCTCTCTCCGATCGTGGCGAATCTTTTTATGGAAGATTTCGAAGCCAAGGCTCTTGCCTCGGCTCGTCTTCCTCCTAAGCTATGGAAAAGGTATGTAGATGACACTAATGTCATCTGGTCCCATGGCCATGAGGAGCTGGATCGTTTCCTAGATCACCTCAATGGCCAGTCCCCAGCTATCAGGTTCACCATGGAAAAAGAGGTCAATGGCAGCCTCCCTTTCCTGGATATTCTCATTTCAAGGAAGAAGGATGGCTCTCTCTCCCACGCGGTGTTCCGTAAGAAAACTCATACTGAGCAGTATCTTCACGCTGATTCCCATCATTTCCCTACTCAGAAGATGGGTGTTCTTAACACCCTGGCTACGCGTGACCTCAGGATTTCGGATAATGATAACCTGAACAAAGATAGATCCCACCGCCTTGATATCTTTGAGGAAAATGGATATAGTAGGCACCTAGGTTAGAAGGCTTTTCGTAAAGCTTCTAGAAATGCGTTTACTAAAAAAGAGCCGAAGGAACGCCATCTAGGTGTCCATATTCCCTATATCCAAGGGACCACGGACAAGATTGCTCGGATCCTTAGAAAGTTTGACATTCCCTCAACCTTCAGGCCCCTCAGAACCATACGTAATTCCCTGCGGTCGGTGAAGGACCCTGTTAACCCCAAAGACATGAAGGGGGTGTATTTGATTCCTTGCTCTTGTGGGACACCCTATATAGGGGAAACGAGGCGCTCCATCCAGCAGAGAATTTGCGAGCGTGGCGCAGACCTGAGGCATGGAAGAACCAAGACCTCAGCCTTAGCTCAGCACGTGGATAAGACGAAGCACCATGTCTGCATAGAGGAAGCCAAAGTCATTGCCAGAGTGGATCGGTTCCATCATCGCAAGTTAAGGGAAGCTATTGAAATTGAGCGTAGACCTAA
>APFE030201877.1:0-16448 GCA_000404065.3 Pinus taeda
TAATGAACTATAAAGGCTCTTAACTCCTGTCAGAACAATCTTGACCTTAGGGGCTCATGGAGTCGGTTGAGCGCTTTGATATAACTGCTGAATGACGTGTCTGTGCAGTTGTAACTTCCCGTGTCTTCTCGGCCCTGTCACCTGTGACTGTTGATGCTACTGTGGTGGCCGAATACCTGTGCTAAGTTGGCTCAACCTCTTTCTGCATACCTGCTGATGTGTCTTTGTCCTGCTGTGTATGAGATTCAAAAAATATTTTCAAAGGCAAAAAATCACAATTACTGACTTTGGTTTAACAGTAATTGTATCAACTCTTCCCATACCTCTGACGAAGGCAACTGATGTTTCAAAATTGACCCCATGGTCTCATCAGCCTCTGTATATTTATAAAAATGAGTGGGCTCATCAAATAAATGTGTAATTTCATTCCTAATAAAAGATAGATTATCTACTCTATCAAAGAGGATTTGCCTTGTTACTGGTCCTGCTTCTGTTGATGAACTGGCTACCTCAGAAATCTGAGTTGCTGCAAAATTGTTTACTCTCTTGGCATACTTCTCATGGGAGAGTAACTTTCCTGATGGATCCAATGGGCTAGGAAGCCCCCTGTTCTGTAAAGCCATAAACCTGTTCTAAAATTTATTAATATCTGCTTGCATGTCCTGGGTTCTTCTTTCCAGGGTCTGAATCAGGTTTCTTAATGTCAGGACTCTTCTGATTAGGGAGATGGTCTCTGTCCTATTTCCAATCCCCATATTTATCAGCTGGGAGCTTGTCCTGTAGTTTAGCACGTCTATCATCCTGGTGGCAATCTTAGGCATACTGCCTAGAGATGCCCTTGCCCTTTGTATTTCTTTGCGTGCTCTTCCAATGAGTGCTATTTTCTCATATATGGCCTCAATATACTCCCACTGGTCTGTTATAGACTAGCCAATATTGCCCCAGATGACTCTTTTAAGCTCTGATGTAACTTTGTCCAGCGTGAGCTCCTTTTCTAGCTCAACAATTCTTTTCTTGAGGGCCTTTACCTCCCTCTCTCTCTCAGCCACATTTTGTTTTGATTTGTCATATTTTTCATTTATTTTTGCCAAATTGTCCTGGGCTTGGCTCAACTCAGACATCTGGGACTCCAGGACCTAGATTTCTTTCCTCAGCTTCTGCATGTCAAGGCTTTCAGCCTGCTCTGTTGTTGGTGCTGAGGTAGTTGGTGCTGAAGTGTCTGGGGCTGCTTGCTGCACTTGTTGGCTGGGAGGGGCATTGTCTTGAGGGGTTTCCTCAAGGTTTATTGTTTCTGGAGGTGGCTGTGAGGTTTTCCCTACCTCCTTTTGCTGCAATGCTGCTTCTAATGTGGCTTCTAACTCCTGCAGCTTTTCTTGAGTTTGGATGAGCTCTTTGTATAATGTCATTAGTAGAGAAGCTGCATCCTTTTCTTGCCTCTGTTGGGCAACCTCTTCTGTTTGTGGGTGAAAAGTTGGTGGGATTTTTAATTTCTTTTTCATTGTTGCCATATCAGCATCCCTTAGCCTGAGGACTTCTTGCACAGCCTTAACATCTTTGGGATCATGCCCAAACTCTATTATAATCTCTTCTAAGGCTTTGATCCTATTTTCCTTAGCTTGAGAGGAAGCCCTTTCCAACTCAAGCTGTGCAGCAGTATTGTTCAGGCTATTTTGCAGCCTGTAGTTGACCAGGGTCTTGTCAGCCAAAGTCGCATAGACCATCTCACCCATCTGTTTATGGAGCTCTATTTGATCCATTGGGTGGATGTCTTTTGATAGGACCTCCAAATTGGTCCTGATGTAGTCTGCAGCTGATTGTGGTTGTTGCACTGTTGGTGTGAAGTGGCTCATGACCATTTTCCCCTCCTGTACATCAAATGCAGACATAAGCCTTTGTTGATTTGTAGGAGCCATGTTCAACAGGTCATTGTAGAGTTGAATCTTTATTGGTTCACTCCTTCTCTTGATATCTTTGAACTGCTGTTTAATGCTTGTTTCTCCTCCCTTTCTTTGACCTGAGGAGCTCACTTCTCCTAGCGCTACTTTGTCTTGCTCCTGTTGGAAGGAGCTGGCTGATGCTTCCATGCTTGGCATTTCTTCCCTAGAGAAGGGATTCAGTCTTTGCCTCTTCTCTGGTGATGTAGTAAGGGGAGTTTCCCTTTCTCTTTTTCTATTTACGTCCTCCCTTTGAGGGGTTTGGAGGATGGAGGAGTCGACCCTTGAATCCTGCCTTGGAGGTGCCATCGGTGTGGTCTGCTGCTGGGTGGCCATTGGGGCCTCTGCTGATTGCTCTCCCTGCACCTCTTGGTCCTTGTGCTGTTGTTCCTGTTGGGGTGGCTCCACTTGACCTTGTTGTGCTTGTGGCCCTTCCATCTCTTTCTCCTTGCCCTTGCTGTGGGCCTGGCCTGTGGTTTGTTTTGCCTCTTGAGCTGCTGTAGATGATGCGGCCACTACTCCTGCTTGAGGCTTTGGCAGAGTTAGTACCTGTGAAGGAGATTCCAAGTCAGCCATTTTCAATAAATGCCTTCTGGCCCTTTCAACTAATTCTTCCTGAGTAATTGGCTCTTCTAGTGTGTTCCTTCTCCATTTTGGTTGATTGGCATGTCTTTCAATATAGGGCATGCTCACATGTTCATAGCTGGAGAGCTTGTATTTCTGCCTTCTTAAAGATATGGACATGTTAGGGTCATAAGGCTTCCAAAGGAAGCTTTGCTTTAGGCCAAGGCCTTCTAGCTTCCTGTCAGCTTCTTTCCAGCCTTCCCTTTTGTTTAAGACAAAGTGGCCTAATTGATTTCTTACTTTTAGTTGTGCCTTCTTGCCCTTGCCTGCAAAGTGCACCATATCGGCATTGCCAAATTACCTGAAGTATTCTAAGGAAAACAGTCTCATAGGCACATACCTGGGCAATCTGTATGGGCGCAACTCACACCCATATATTCTGATTACAGTATAGTGTTGGTAGAAGTACCAATCCCCTATGTTGTATGCCTTGGATAGCTGTAGAACCCTCTGCATCTCATCAGTCAGTCTTGGAGGGGGTGAGGTTAAGAATAAAGACATGGCTGGATGGATGAAGAGGTCTATGAACTCAGAGTATGTATATGGAGAGTATGTGCTGAGGTGAAACACTGAGGTCCAGTACACCACTGACCTTGGATTGCCTGTTGCATCAGTTCTCTTGATCTCAAAGGAGAACTTCTCATGTTGGTAGTAAAGGATGAGGCGGTAAATGTAGGAGGTGTATCTGAACACCCTTTCTCTGGACAAGTTCAAAAATTGCTCATGCATCTTGTCTGAAATGTATGTAGCATAATCATAACAGATAGGAGTCTTGCCAGGGGAAAACATTGTCATCATTACTAGTACGGTTTCCTCAATAAATTCTAGTGACTTGTACCCCAAAACTGAGCTAATCATGTACGCAAGGTCTACACCCAGTTGATTGAGGTAGCCATCAAAAATGGGAGGGTGCAGCACTGTGTCAGACTTTGTAATGAATAGTTGACTTAGCTTCAGGATCTGTGCATCTGTTAATATTTGGCTCCTTGGTTGATCAAGTCCCTTAGGGACAAGGGGACCAATTTCTTCTAGGTCTTGAACTGCAGCATTTCCCTGATGGCCTCAGGGGTTATGTGGAATACTACTGCACCTGTAGGGTCAAGCACAGCTCTCTGCATGGGGTCATAGTAGACAGCACATAGGTGAATCAGGTCAGGGAACTGGTTGACCTGAGGGAGCTTGAAAATTGGGAGGAAGGAATCCCAAATGCCTAGAATATCTGTCACATCCTTATGTCTGGCTTTGAGCTCATTTAACAGATGAATGTGGAACTTGAATTTTGATAAGGAGTCCTCAGAGATTTGGTAGTCTAGGTCTGCCAAATCCTGCAACTCCAGCTCTCTCTGGGGGGCATTCAGGGGAGCAACATTGAGGGCTACTGGTGCCGCTGGAGTCTCCATGTTTGCTTGGATACTGCTTGATAAATAAGAAAAGCACTGCCCGCGAAAGGAAAATTTGAGGAATGCAGGGTAGCAGGGTAAGTCCACAGCAATTGGAATACTGTTTGGCTCCTTGGGAAGGCAAGTTACAGTGTTTAGTAGACCTTTCTTGGTAATTGAAAGCAGGTTATGGATTCTGATTCACGACTGCGCGAACGGAGAAGGGTTTTTCACTGAAAATGGCAATCTGAATGGCTCGGCTGGTGAAATTCGACCGTTAATTTTCCAAGAGGGAGCTGGGTTTAAGTAGTTTTGTGGTGATTTTTAAGCGTTTTCTGTGCTTAAGGTGTTCTTAGCAATTTACTGAGAAAAACCAGGTTTCAAAGAGGTTTTTATAGACAAATACCTGGCAGATGGATTGCTTGGGTCGGAACAGCAGGTGGGTACGCGAGCTGAAGATCTATTGGTTTTGAACCAATTGGCGAATTCTTGTCGTAAAACGCATGCAGAGGAACAGAAGTTTTTTGCGAAAAAGTGAAAAAACACGAAATTTCGACAAAATATAGCTTTTTGGCTCATTGGCGCCTTTTTTAAATGACATCAGCAAGTGGGTCCGGGTTGGATGATGTCATCAGGTGACGTGGCGGCCTAAGACCGGTCCACGGGGGCGGTGAGCTGGCGGCCAGGTGGACGAATGGTGGACAGGGCGCGCGGTCGTGGCGCTGACATAAGCGACAAAAGGATGCAGACATAGGCAGACAGATGGCATCATATCGGGCCCCCTCCTATACGGCAAGGAATCTATCAGAGGGGGCTCCGATGGACATGGGAGCGACGCGTGGATCCGCGTGACAACATCATTTGACAGATATCGGACGATATCTATCGGACATCGGGGCCCCTCCGAAACCACGACAACCGTCGATCTACAGAGCCCGATCGGACGGCTATCGGGACGGGAAACTGCACGGACGATATGGTCAACGGGCGGGGTTTAAATAATAATTTTCATTGGTAATTGCGCCTGGCGGGACCCTTTGGGTTTTTGACGAATTTCAATAGTTTTCGACGTATTCCTTTGATAAATTAAATATCACCGAAACTTTGGAAAAAGGGGTGAAACCAAGGGTTTTTAACGAAATTTTTTCAAAATCGCGGATTATTTCCAAAACTTTAGACAAAGAGGGTTTGTATGAAGTTTGTGCATAAACGCGCAAATTAGCCCCATACTTAGGATAAAGCGGGCTAAGTGGGTTTTTAACACATTTTTGTCTTTTAAGTAGGTATAAAGGTGCAAAAGGGGTTTTTCAAGGGTTTTTAGGCAAAAATGGAGAGTTGGCTAGGCAGATGAGTTCTGATGGAGATAAGAGGTTGGGCTTGGGTTTTTGAGCTTAACCAGATGTTAATCCAATTCCCTAGTAGTGAACCATATGGCTATAATGCCAAGGAGGGGGTATTTATACATTGCTTGGGGTTTATACACCATGGTGTTTATAATAGTAGGGAGAGGGTGACATAGGGAGTTAAATAATACAAGTCAGGGGTTAATATGGAGGGAGATGGTGAATGAAGATTGGTATTACTAAGTTTTCTTGGAACAACTTAGTTTAAAGAGTAGATCAAAACGAAAAGAACTTTACACAAGAAATGTGGCTTCTGAAGGCCTATGAGAACCACCATACAACCTTGAATCTTTCTTACAAACATATCTTGTGAAGGGAGGTTAGTAATGAGTGATAAACAAAGGGAAAAAGGGAAGTTAGACATGCTCCATTGTGTTGTTTTCCTTGTTTCTGGTTTGCAAATTTCAGCTTGGAAGGAACACCACTTCTACAACCCCATCTACCTACCCAACTATTTTGCCTAGCATTTTTTGTTTCTTCTTGGAGGGTGCATTTAGACTTGCAAACCCTTTATGTGCCTTTTCTTTTCCATTGGCTTTTTTTCTTTGATGTCCTATCTAGTACTACCCTTATTTCTTCCAAGGCCCCACATTAAGCAGTTGGGAACCTTAGTTTCTCTGCCTAACTACTGATCTGCCAAGATTAAACAGTTTGGACAGATTTCTTTCTCTATTCTACAACATAAATTGAAAACATGGCATGACCCAGATTAGATTGTTGGGTCATCCATCAAACTTTAATGGGCATGAAGGCATGTACACACCTTGTCTTTCCTTGAATATGGGATCTTTGTAGCAGCAAAGCAGAGCATATTTGGCACTTGAATTTTCCAATCATGAAATATGAAACCTATTGGTATAGGTATCCAACACCCCCAACTTCTGGGTTCACATTCTTGCCTCTAGCCTCTAGATGTGTAGCCTAAATAGATACCTCATCTATGCTAGTGGGATTAAACATGAGAATGGTGTGATTTAAATAACTGTGTAGACCACCTATATACTTCAGCAGAGTTCAGGTGAGTCTAAATAAATTCCTAGAATCAAAACTCTTTTTCTAAATTCTTGAGTGTAACCTTGTACACTTTGCCCTTTTAATTTTCAAAGAGTTTGCCAGCTCATCATGGCTTGCTGCATATAAGCTAGTGGATAGAATTTCTTTTTAATTGCAGAAACAAATTCACTCCAGACAGAAAGAATTTTACCATGCTTCTTCATGTTAGCTTCTATCCTGCCTTCCTGCCATACCAAGGAAGTGCCTCCAAGGCATAGGCTGGCTAGCTGAACCTTACTTTTGTCTGAATCAATGCTCTACACCCTGTAATACACATCAATCTGTCTAATCCAATTATCCAGCTTCTCTGCATTCAACTCTCCATCATATATTTGCAAATCAAATTTAACATATAATTTAATCAAATATGTTTTCTTTTTATTTTCAGGGCTATTAGGAGGTGTGGTAAGATTTTCTTCTTTCCCTTTGCCTTTAGAATGGTCATGGAGGAGAGATTCTTCTGCACCTTTATCTTGTTTGGAGTTTGATGAATCTTCACCTCTACCTTTCTTAAATTCTCTATACATTTCCTCCACCATGGCTCTCATGGTCATGAAACTATCCATGAATTGGGAGTCTGATTCCAAGGGACTTTCTTCTGCCATTTTCCTCTTAGGGTAGACTCTTCCAATTTTTGGGTTAGTTTCAACCAATTCTCCTCCTAATTTGAGATTTGTCCTAGTTAGCATTCAACAACAAAATCTAGCACAAGCTTGTCTAACCTTAACAACCTAGAGCTCTGATACCACTTGATCCGAAATTGATCTAAGACAAATAATTAAGGTATTAGAGACTCATGTGCATGGATGTGTCTATGTTATTTTATGTAATGGATCGATAAGATTGCGAAATACACATACACTGAAGCAGTTAAAGAAAACACAACATGCAAACATATAAACACAAGTTTAATAAGGAGTTCACCCAATACTCCTGGGCTATGTCTCCTGGTCCCACCTTCAGTGGTTGCATCTTTATTATGTTTTCAAAGCAGAGTCTTTACAATTAATGAGCTCAATTTGAGTCTCACTCAATAGATATAAATCAACAAGACTGTACTTGGATTCCCCAAGTCCCTAGAGTACATAGACTCTCCTTACTGAATCTCGACCTCTATTGGTCAAGATAGTATGAGTATAATCTGAGACTCAATGCATGACAGGCATATCCAAAGGAGTTTGCTTGAACCTCTCAAGCCCTATTTTGAGTACACAGACTCTTTGACTCTTTCTGACTCTGTCTCGATGCTACCTTTTGCTT
The DNA here is from genome assembly GCA_000404065.3 of Pinus taeda. Classification (NCBI taxonomy): domain Eukaryota; kingdom Viridiplantae; phylum Streptophyta; class Pinopsida; order Pinales; family Pinaceae; genus Pinus; species Pinus taeda. The sequence continues at coordinate 7,654 of APFE030201877.1, forward strand.
CTGCAGTTCAGCTTGACTTCTTCTCTCTATTCTCTGCTCTTAGCTTTCTTAACTCACTTACTGCTTTTACTGCTTCCTTTCTCTCTCTGTCAGTTCGTGGCTTTAAATCCAGTCTGATTTCTGATTGTTCATTTCCACTTCCTAGTTTTCTGGTTCCCCTACTTCTGTCCATTTGAATCCCTCTGTTCTGCGTAATCATCACTGTATAATGCTTCATAGGAAGGTGGCCACCTGTTTCATAACGAACTAAGTGTCAATTCTCTTGGACGTTTTCAAATGACTGTTTATTCCGTTAACTCCAAGAATGCCCGCGAACATGACCTTCTGTCAACGCATCATCCACGTCAGAATTCAAATCTTATACAACTCTATCTATTTACCTCATCGGGTTTGTTCATCCATTGGAAAGCATCTCCATCATTGATCTGGGGGCCCTAGATCCTATAATCATCGTTCATATCGAGCGGGTAAGTAACATGACGTTTACCCATCCAATGCGAACAATTTTCTCTCTCTTCCACCGGATGCGTGGCACCCATTATGTGGCATTGGGTTGGACTTGGTTGAAACTATTTACCACTTGAAGCCCTTCCGATATTCTGCCGGTTTTTGTGGGACCCCACTTCTGATGGAATCAGAATGGTACTTTTCTGCAATTTACAATTATTTCGGGTTCGGGCAATCAAGGCTTTTCCTTATTTGAGGGGTTTGTCACTAATCACATATCAGAAATTTCCCCCATTTCTTGAATTGACTCCTGGTTTTGCTAATTTGTGGCAGCATGCGTTACCATGGGCCGACAGTCTGTGCACTTGAACGAGGGTCCTCGTTGCTCCGCGCTGATCACAAATTGCAACTATTACGAGGTTATCTCTGATAAGCTTGATATTTAGAAGACTTTGAAACTTTGGCATGAATTTTACAAGTTCATGAAAACTTAGAGAGTGTTCTAGGATCCAATTCGGATCACTCGAAAGAAGTCAAAAGCTACAAAGCCATCGTTGGACCCAATCACTCTAACAGGAGTTGACCTTGATGAAATTGGAGATAAGGTGCACGATACTATAGTGGAACTACTCTAGTAGTTCGAAAAGTAGCAAAAATAGGCGGTAAGTACCATTCAAAAGGATTTGTGTAAGCTATATATTCAGATGAGCAAGATCCAGGTGGGTGCAGGGTAGGTAAGCGTCACACAGACAAGTTTGGCACCAGAGACCAGTCAAGAAGAAGAGATGGTCAGATCACTAGATCTCTCGGTAGTCATGCTACCGGGAGGATCATTGAGCAAAGAGGTGGTCGATGACAAGGTCATTGTGATTTCTCTAAAGAACATCGGCCTCAACCTCGCCGCACTCCCTAATGAGTACCTTCACATGTTGCAGGTAGGTGTGATGACATAATTAAGAGCACAAGGGAAGTGCACCCTCAACCTCATAAGTGAATATCTAGTGAACAACAAACAAATTTTCACTGAGGCCATGAAAGCAATGCTGAAAATAGAAACAAGAAATGCTAAATATAGAAGTGCTAAAAATAACATTGCTATAAATAACATTTCCGGATACATTCCAATTTTAGTTAGTCCCTGAACTAAAATTGAGAATTAAAATTCGAATTTGATCTTAGAAGTTGTTTGTAAAATAGTTAATTAATTCATCTTGAGTTAATTAGTTGGAGAAAATCAAACATGAAGCCTATGTGAAGACATGCAATAGTTTTCCCTTTGATTGAAGAAGTTATCCCTTGATTAAAGTGATCAGGATGAGTTGTAATTTGAGCTGTAATTAGTTAGCTCAGTTAACTGAGTTAAGTCCAGTTAGATTAGTTCCAACAGTTTGTTGAACTGATTGTGAGTTAAGTTAGTTAATGCATGCATGAATGTAACTACTTCACTTCAGATAACTAAATATTCTCTCATAAATAACTCATGCATGTCAGTTTAGCCAGAGACCCAGTCGAGATTAGGTGATGGGACAATGTACTATCAGTTGGAGGAATATTCCATTGAGGATATCTCTTGCATGTAGAAGGAATTCATTCCTTGAGGATTGCGTATCTATTTCTGAGTTTTGATGAGTGTGTGATGTGGGAATTCACACAGGTGGAAGCATTGGACCCCAAAAGAAACTGTGCAAGGAAATAGGAAGCTTGGAGGATTGGAGGAAGGCATATGTTGTGTCTATTCAATCTATGAGCAGCATTGAAGGATTGTACTGAGAGCTGGATATAACTTGTGAGCTAAAGCTTTGTGTAATCTAGACATATTTCCACTTGTATGATAATACAAAGATTGGGGTTTAGCTGAGGCTTTCCCCAGAGTATTCTTCTATTTTCATGTGTGATTGATTTCTCATTCTCTATTATATGTGTTCTGTTTGATCTTGCTAAAAATCGATTAAGCATCCACAAGTTTGTTTGTAGAATTAGATCAAGTATTTTTCTTTAGTATATTGCATTATCAGGTGATCTATAGTATGAAATTATAAAAGCAAAAGAAACCATCCAGGTGTAGAGCGCTCAGTTAGCGTCTGCAGTAGCAGAAACATGCAAAACAATGCCAGAACTACATATCCCTAAGGAGGCACCGCTAGAGGCAAAGATCAGAAAACTTTATGCGGGTGTACGCGATGCCAAGGAAGAGGTGGCAAGAGTTCAGTTCGATCTGAACATGAAGATAACATAATTGGATCTGAAGTCACAACCTTCAACGCTACCAGAGGTTAGGGAATAATGCAAAGCTGCTGTTAAAGTTGGAGTCGCTATGGTGGATGTCGTGGTGGTGGACTGCACTGTGCTATTTGAGAAGGATACGAAAGTAGTGATGAGTCTGCAAGAAGATCCCACCCTGTAGGTATTGCATACAAAATTCCACAAGATCTAGCAACAATATGATGAAGTGAGGGCGACGATGCACACCATTGCTACAACACAATGCCTCGCCAAGTTGCAGGAGGCTAAGTAGTTGCTTACACAAGTGGAAGCAGTACATAAGAGAGAGGCAGCCCTTAAGGCCAGGTTGGGGCCTTGGTTGGATGGGGCCTACATATTTTTCGCCAATATACAGGAAAATTTAGTGAACTTGCAAAGTATGCAACATAATATTAAGCAGGACAATGCAGTACTAACCACAAAGAAACTGGTAGAACAGATCAAGCAGGCAGCCACACAGAGTGTGACTGAAGTAGCAGTTGCACAAGTGGAGATGGGAGATCTTCGTAGCAAGATCTTTGTGCCAGCTGAGTGACTCGAGGGCGAGTCACGATCTTTGTGTTGGGGGCCTGTTGGGATGGGATCCCCTAAGTCAAGTTTTGGGGCAAAAGCCAAATGTTTGTTGTATAAAGATGTAAAGTATCCGAAAATTATGGTCGTGGAACACTTAGATAATTAAAGAGTCAAAAAGGGTTTTATGCTTCTTCATGTAAGTTAAGTTGGTTTTTTGAAGATTTACCCATGGTTTGCGGACCATGGGATTGTATAAATAAGTGTGTCTTAGGGATGTCTAAGGGAAGTAACAAGTTTGGTCTATGGAAAGAGTCTAGAGAATTAGCGCAGAGAGTAAGAAAGAAGGCTCTATAGCTATGTGCACAAAGGCCTAGAGTAGAGTCCACAACTGAGTGTGTGGACCCCTGTAGCTGAGTGTGTGATCTAGGTGGCTCTAGAGACACACAAAGGACAAAGAGGACTTAGAAAATCTCAAAAATAAAAGTGATTAGAATGCTTTCGAACCAATACCATTGCGTAGATCTCATTGTCCTCATCATAGCGGTGTGAACGATTCATCAAACCGAGTCCGTATTCAAAAGTTAGAAGCATTCAAAGTTGGGTTGACTTTTTGCTGTCTGGGTAGGCTTAAGGAGGACACAATTTGGACCTTTTCCGGTGGACGGAATTCAGCCAACTCCAGCTAGATTCCAAGAAAAATTGTTGCTTGTTTAAAAAGACCCCTGTCCAAAAATGGAATTTTCAAAACTGCCTATTGTTTTTATAATAAAAAATATATAAAAAAAGGGGTGGGGGCCACCAACCCCACCACCCCCAACCACCATTTCACTATATACAAGCCAAATTTAAGTGAGGCTAGCAGGGATCAAACCCGCCTAGCCTACGTGGGCTGGCCCGCACCGAGCGATCCCATTTATGGTGCATACACCATAAAGGGCGGTACCCATAAACATTACGTACCCCCATAAAAGAACCATCATAATATATGGTAGTTCATGCGATCAAAAGGAATGCGTGCTAAGGAGAAGGCATGGGGCGAGCTGCCCAATGCGTACACGTTATGGTTGTTTCTAAAACCATAACGTGTAAAAAAAAAGGAGGGGCGGGGTTTGACCACCCGACCCCTCCTCAACTAATGCCAAATATTACCAATGTGCCACAACCAATTCATTGGTTAATCCACCAAAAATTTAATATAAACCTTCATTTGTATAGTTCATCCAGGAATGGAGGAACCAGGAGTGGGCATGGAAATCGAGACGACATTATTTTAATTAATTTTTTAATGCAGGTGGAACCATCACTGAGCGAAATTTCTAGGAGGGTGAAATTTTTGCAGTGTCCAAATTGGACAAAATTTATGTTGATCTTACACCTCTCGGTGACACGAACCCGATGGCGCAGTCAGTTTCCTGATCTGAGCAGCCGATTTGTAGAGGAACCATAGGAGGGAACCTTTGAGGAATCTAAAAGATTCCTTGAGCCCTAGATTCTCAATTTCTTAGAATTCAGCAATTGAACAATCAATTTTGCACTATTCGACGCCAAAAATATGATTGCGTGTTAAGATTTTTCATTTTCTCATTTCATTTTCCAGCCACTTTCTAAGTGGAGTGTAGGTGTTAGCATCCATGTGCGAGCAACCATTTCCACCCGATTGATGTCATGAGATTGATGGCACGAACAACTTCAACAGTTTGACATCCACTTCTTTAGATGGCCCCTGGTTGTGAGGTATATGCAATGTGTTCATGTAATTCTTCTTGATGCATTGTGTTACACAGATCCTTGTTGATGCTTGATGTGGGGTCTTGTTTCTTCCTCGTTTTCATGATTCCTTCTTGATGTGATGTGGAATCATCTATGTGATGTACTTGTTGTCATGATTTGTCATGTTGTCTTTTGAGATCCCTTAGTTGTATGTTGATGGGATACTCATGTTGTCATCATGCATGTTTGCACTGAGATCCATTTTATGCCATGTTGGTGGGATGCTCATCATGCATGAGTTTTATGTCATACTGATAGGAGTCCTTTGATTGAGAGTTCCTGTAGTGAAACATCTCTTGGAGCCACTCCTATGCGAGTGCATTTTCCTTGTATGATAATGACATCACCTCTATGTACATCATCACTATTGACAACACTTAATGCAGCGGCCTACACCATCTTGACACCCCAGGGCTCAGAGACGTAGTCCTTCCTAGACGAACTTTGTTATCAATGACTTATGTTATTTCATGTGTTGATGATTGATGTTCCTCTTCTTTACAAGATGCAGATGTATTCACTTATGTTCTTTTAAAAATGTAATTTAACACATCATGAAAGTAGAAGGTCTTGGAAGGGTCCTTTGTCACACCCAGAACTGGATCAGTGCGCACAAAAGTCTTGAGTCTGTAAGCTAACATGAATATTAATAAATAACATTATTACATTAATTTATGTGTTTTACCTATTTACTTCTCTTATGTGTGAATGCACTTTATGCTGTGATGAATGATGGGTTTATGAAATAATGTTGTATTGATGCACGACTTAACTGGATCTATAGTGTTATGTGAACGCAATTGACATTAAGAGTTTAAGCGAAGATTATATCATTGTACATTAAAGTTATCAAACACTTAAGAAAATCTGAGTAAATACTGAGTTAAGAGTAATCTTTGATGCACGTAAGTAGTTAATTTACCTATTAAGGGTCCGTGAAAGCTAGTCATAGACCTTTGCAGAGGTCTAGGGGTTGATTAAAGGAAGTTACATCGATAAGCCATAAAGGCTTATTGATCTACCCAAAGGCAGATTTAGGGCACAAAACAACATCACGCTTATCTCTAGGTGCAGAAACTTGGTTCTAGCATCCCCCCATACTGCTTCAGGTGAGACTTCAGACCGCGCTCTGCAGATTGATGCCAAAAGGGCTAGTAGTGTATGGATTTGTTTGGTGTAACTAACTCTAAACATGGGTCAGGACCCACTAAGCCAACACCTAGAGAAGAGGAAGGAGGTTTTTTTCAAGCCTAATAAGTCGAGTTTTTATTTATTTATATCACACATGTGAAGTTTCTAGGTTGCCGGAAGGGACGAAATTGCTGCACTATAGTTGGGTCGAAATTTTGGAGTAGTTGGGCTAAAATTTTAGAGTTGTTGAGGGCTGAAATTATGGGTTGTTACTGGGCTGTAGCTACTAGACAAGAAGAAACTTTTGAAAGTTTCTAAATCATATTGAAAGGCCGACTTGGTGGAGGAGGAAGGTATTTTGGTCAGTTATAAGGTATTGGTTTATCTCAATTTGATTAGTGGAAGAGTTTGACTTGGTTTTCCCTTAGGGAGGGGTTTCAACCTTGACTGAGTGCCTACATCTAGTGTCATTGATATTTATGTTTTGTTTTGATGATTGCTTGATGAAACAAAGATAAATTAAGAACATAAAGAATATAATAAGTCCACAATGATCTCACAAGTAATTATCAATATAAGATATTTTTTCTGCCATTCTGATTTTCTAACATCGTTTCAAAGCTAAAGTGAAGAAGGAAGAAAAAGGAAACTTGAAGATCCATTGCAAAAAAAGGAACAAAATAAGGCCATTAAGGAAAATGGTTATATAATAAGAGAGGCACACACTACGAGAAAAAGGGTCATTGGTGAATGTCATGCCTGTGAAAAACCTTTAAGGTCCATCACCAATGTCGCATACGGTGACAGTCTTTAAAAAAACGTTGTTGTAAGTGTATATAGTAATGGTCGTTTAAGGTTTTTCACCAAAGCCATTTTCAATGACACTTTTGGTGAGGGTCATGAAAGGGTTGTCACTAATTCTCTGTTGGGTCCCTATAATACTAGTGATTACCCCATTACTATTGTAGTTGTATCCCTTATTAATATTGTTGTGCCCCTATTGTCCCCATATTGTTATTACTATGCCCCATAGAATCCCTCTATTGTTATTTTTGTGGCTTTATATTATTATTGTTAGGTCGACTGGGTTATATTATGACTCCTTAGACTCCTATATATAGAAAGGAGGTTTTGTCATTTGTGTCATCCAAGAATTGTTCATTTATGTAATGTAAAGGAGGTTGCCCCCTCAAAGAGACTGAATTTTAAGGCGTTGATCTATCTTTTCTATCTTTTTCTTGAGCTGGTTTCATAACATTCGGTATTAGAGCTTTGGATTCTAGGGTTTCGTTGCTCCAAAATGGTCATCGTGGAATTTTCACTATAACTTTTTTTCTGCGACATTTCAGAAGCTAAAAAAAAAAACCGTTTGAGAAGACATCACGCTGAAGCTTGGGTCCAAATTTCAGAGCTTTTCGCGTTATATTTGTGGAGATATGATCTGAGGAAGTTGGTCTTTTTGCAGATTCCTGAATTACATTCCAAACAAGTGACCTAGGGAAAATCACCATAACTTTCTCTTTGAGCATCGGATTGAAATTTCATAAGAAGGTACAAAAAGAGGACGGATTGTAGTTTCTTTTATATATTTTTCAGAGCCAAAGGTCGAAACAGTGACTCGTGGCACATCGTACAAGTCTGCTCTACTGAACTAGTCTATAATCAGGTCACTGTGGGAGATTTCGCATAAATCTTCCTTGGAGAATCCAATTTGGCTCAGACAGGTGGCATTGGAAAGAGGACACAAAGGGATATTGCAAGTCACAATTTTAGAACTAGATGATTTGAATGTACAGAGATACATCAGAGGCAATATCGAGCTCGTACAGAGTGAAAAAAGGTGTGTAGATTCTTTTAAATTTTTGCTTAAGATTGGTTTGAAAATTTATTTTGAAGGAATTCAAAGGGCATAGTAGAGCATTATTATCAGTAACTGATGCCCCGAGGAAAGAAAATGCAAACACCTAGTAAGGAACCTGAAAGATCTATAGCATGACTCATGAAGAAGAGAAAGAAATGCTACATGATATATCAAAATTACAAGAACAAGTGCAACAAATGTCACTCTCACAAAAGCTAACAGAAGCTAAGATAAATGGCGTGGAATCTAAGATAAAGGGCATGGAAGATAAGATGGATGACTTGAAGATAAATTTGAATACAGATTTGAAGAGAGACATGGCAGATTTGAAGACAGATTTGACAAATTTTCTACAAGAAATACTTAGTAATGGTGAAAAGGTAGTAAAGGAAACTCATGATGCGAACAAAAGAAATGTTAATCATGATTTCATAGACGCTAATGTGGGATCGAAAACCCACCATATTCCAAAAATAGATATGAGGAAGTTTGATGGCAAGGATCCCGCAACATGGATATTACAGATGGAGTTTTTCGATCTCAATAATGTGCAAAACACACAAAAGGTACATATTGCAACTCTATATTTGGAACCAAATCAGTTTGTATGGTATCAACGGTTTTGCTCTCGTAAAAAAATTATCACTTGGGCAATGTTTACAGAAGAATTGACAGCACATTATGAGGATACCAAAGCAACACTTTTTTTATCCAATTAATAAGTCTCAAACAAAAGGGTTCAATAATGGAGCACATTGAGGAGTTCCAAAAATTGAACATAAGGGTAAAAAATATTCCAAAGGAGCATAGG
>APFE030201877.1:17555-35278 GCA_000404065.3 Pinus taeda
ACCTTTTTAACCCATTTTCAGTTACCCATAAGGTACGAAACGGGAACAGAGCTTCTTACCAATTTCAAACAAACGATGGCCACTCACATATCCGATCATATTCATGAGTGGCGACGTCAGCGTAGAATGGTAAAAGCATATGTTCCTGATCAACTGTTGGCTGAATGGTATATTAAGTCATTGTTACCTTCTATTACAAAAGATGTGGCAAAGGGAGGAGTCGTCACTAAAGAGAAAGTTATTGCTCATGCACAATATCTAGACTTGATCTATACACAGTCTGGCATGCTCTACGATAAAATCCTAGATTCTCCTAGACAGGAATTTTCCATTCCTACCCCTCCTAAATCAAACAAAGACTCTCATGCCGTCAATGGCGTGATAGGTACAACTAGCACAAAAACCGTAAAGGCTACGTCAAAGAAGGCCCGTACGGTTTCAAGTCAAAATGAAAATGAAGAACTTCTTGCCTCGGAAGTAAATGTCATGTCGACTGACAAAGGCAAAGAAACCAACCAACCAGGAGGCAAGAAGAAAAATAAAGGGAAGAAGAATAAACAAGAGGAGTCATCTCCTAAAAATTCTTCTGCAAACCCTTCTGGGAAAAGGAAACCTCCTTCAGGGTGTCAAATATGCGATGAGGATCATCGGACAAGAGATTGTCTATATAAAGCTGAGCTTAGAAAATTCTTCAAGAATTCAAAAACCTCGCGGTATTGACTGATCTATTTCCGAACCCAGGAACAAATCTGGTTGCTAGCGACAATGCTTCCCCATCCCGAGTACTTATGTTGTCCATTTTAAAACAACAAAATGATGCTTTGATATCGACAGGGAATAAAGATTACGGAAATCCATAGCTGTCAAACAACAAGGCTACAGATCAACCTAGTAGTTTGACAACAACTTCGACCGAAGTTGTGCCACCCATCATTCCTGAGCTAATGATAAAGCCGCCAAAGGGAGTAGTACACAAATCGACATTTAATCCTTGTGCCAGAGTAGCACAGCATTATAATATAGTGGAGGATCTGGCCCAATCCCCATCCACTATGTCGACAATTGAGGTACTGCGAAATTGCCCCTCCCAAAAGCAAGCTTTATTATCAACAATAGGTGGGATTGACCCAGCGGATTCCAATCTTGTGGCCTTTGATCACAAAGGATATGACCCTCAATTACCAGCTCAAATAGCTTTCCTTATTCAAGTGAAAGTCCTCAACAAAACTGTTTATCGAACGATTATTGATGAGGGGGAATCTACATGTATTATGTCAATGAGTTACTGGAAAAATTTAGGCTCACCACCCTTGTCGCGATCGTCAACGACGTTAAAAGCATTTGATGGGCGAACATACACTCCATATGGGATTTTAAGCAACTTGCAAGTTGAACTGGGGGGCAAAAAAGTAGAAATTGATGTTGAAGTTATCGACAAAAACCTCGATTACAAAATCCTACTGGGAGGGCCCTGGATATATGCTATGGCTTCCGTTGTGTCGACATACTTCAGAAATATTGCATTTCCGTTCCAAGGAGGAATCACAATCGTCGACCAACAAATGTTTCTCCCCAACAGTTCACAAGTTATGGGAAGCATTCCGATGATCCACGGAAGCTCTCAGTCGCTTCAAAATATCGGAGTAGGTCTCCTAAAAGACCCTTCCTTAATGGGGACTTTTTCCCTTCTGCCTCCGAGTAAGCTGGCAGAAGTGGCCACAGTGGAAACCTGTCCCATGAGATCTTCTACATAAACAAAAATGAAGAAGAACTCAAAACATTTCGATAGTATGGATCATTGCGAGGCATTGCCTCCAAGCCCTACCATAGCTACATCATCTGATGATCAATTCAGTGATTTTTTACATTATGTACTCGGGGCATTGGAACCAGATCTTTCCTTCATAACCCCTTATGAGTTGTGATCAAAGGTCACCATGAGGATAGTTCTTTTACTGTGTCAACCTCATTAAAAAATGAAACAACTCCCTTTCCAAATCGATTCTTTCAAAGATCTTGAAGGTAAACCTTCATTCCAACCACCGAGTTGAATGAAATGAAGCTTCGGGGGCATGCACCTCGATTTGTGTTATTATGCTGGGGGCATGCAAACTTATCACGAGCAGTGTTACCGCAGGGTTGAAGATCATTTAAAAATAAACCCACTACGATCAGTTTCAACGCGTAGTTCAAGCTCGTTAAAAAATAAACATAAGCCATGAGAAAATGTTTCCCCTAGAGTTTAAGCTCATTAAAAAATGAAAAGTAAATAACCATTGTGAATGCCTTATCACCAGCTTTTGAGCCTTGGTCATGTTCTCATCATCACCTCCACTTTGTTTTCAGTCGATCGTTCACCTCCATTTGATTGTTTACCCTTTCGACGAACATCTACGAAGAGTGATTCTACTAGCCATCCTTGTGACACTGCAATGATTGGAAAATTCCAAACCTTACCTGGAATCAGCTGCTACCTGAAATCATCACTCGTTCCTCGAAAAACGAGTCTCCTTTAAGCTCTTTTCAACTGACTCATAAAATATGAAAAGATTGCCGAGCGATTAGCCTCGCTAGCTCGTTAATGTCATCGTAAGTGCTATCCCTCCTCTAGATTTTAATCCTTTTGGACCCGAGGGATTATTACACAAAAAGATCGAGCGCTTGTCTTGTTCGCCTGGTTAAAACTATCGAAAATTCATCCCTTTCGTATTATTTTATGATTTTTCGGACTTAAGGGATTATATGACAAAAAAGAATCTTTGGAGTCTCCTTTGCGTCCCTTCCAGACTCTCTAAAATTGAAAAGGACCGAGTTATCTTTGTCGTTAAACTCGTTAAAACCGAATAGCGACAAACTTGTTCAAATGGACGAGAACGAGTTTCACTGTCGCTAGGCTTGCTAAAATATATCAACAGGTTCACTCGAAGGGCGGATTATAGAACAAGCATATGTTATCCTCCTCAAGCTTAACAAAAATAAAGAGGTACTGGTCAGCAATGACTAGGGAAAATTGGGAAGAAAACTTGAAAAAACTTTATTGGTAGCAAGTCGCTCTTGAACATGACACTTTCCTTCCGCATCCAAGCCAGGTTGGGTTGTTCTGTTCACCAGTCACACCATTGGTCCATCACACCATCCATCTTTGGGGTTAAAGCTACCAATCCATCATCACTGTCACTAATATGTTCAAGAGAAGTCATTCAGACAATTCACCTGTGTCTCACCCACTGCAATACATTCATGCTCCATTCTTTCATGACCGCCACCCTGAACACTGTATCATCAGATCGTTTTCACCTCCAAAATAATTTTCTTCGTTCCGTGTCATAGATGTGGGATTAATTAAGGCCCTCTTATGACGGGTCACTTCTTGTCGACATCAGCTCATTATCCAAGAAGACGACCTAGGAACAACCCTTTCAGTACTTTGAAGCTTGCATGCCTCAATGGCAAGTTTCTCACTTTCGGCGACAGGTTTACATTAATGGCCTTCGACCGAGAGATTTTGCATGGTGTTCGATGCTAAATACTTTTTCACACCACGTGAATTGTACTGTAGTACCTTGAGGGTCATTGTCATTATTGGTGATTCCTCTCGTGCCTATTAACAGCTTACATCGTTGGCTGGTAATCAGGCGATGTCTTTCCATGTTCGACTCCAGAACATTTTTTCACATGGATCGACTTGTACTCTGAGTGAAGATTGAATGTGTTTTGAAGACCCCGGATCTAGTTTCATCCATCCAAGCTGTGATATATTCAGGAATATAAAGACATCAAATGTGCATCATTGCCGAACAGATGATCATCCAAATCAAAGGATGATGAGTCTAAATCATTAGTCTGCCACACAGATGATTGTCTGTCCTATGTACATGAAAATGAATTTATAAAGATAAACATTGGAATTCCCGCCTCAACTAGATCATGAAAAATATTATGAAGATAATGTATTGTATTGTATCTTATTACAGGTCGCCTCCCAGCTCGAAAAAACTTCGGATCCTCATGGTAAAGCATTTCACCCGACATCAAAAAATTAACAACCTCATGCTTTAGGGGGCAACTGTTATAGAAATTTTTGGGCACTGCAACCCCAATCATAAATGTCCATAAATTGAGGGCTCCTAAGTCCCTAAAAGTGTTGCTTCAAAGGAACAAGGTCAACTGATTACATCATCTCCCAAAAGTTCTCCACTAAAAGCTACTCAGAAATGGTCAAAACTGGACCATACTGAATGCTCAGTGCAGAGGGTGCGATGCATCGCACCTAATACACACGGGAGGTGCGATGCATAATGAAAAGTCCTTCTACAAGGTGCGATGGACGAGAATAGACAAGTGGCAGAGACAGTTTGCTAAGTGGATGATCAAGGAATCTTCTAGAAACTTCTCATATGACACTTGCCTCTCAGAATTCTCTCAACGATGAGTAAAAGATCAATGGAATCTCCAAGTGGAACCAAGAACTATCAGGGAGAAGACACTAATCAAAAAACCCAGAGCTAACTCACACCTTTGCAAATATCTATATATGGATCTCTCATCCCAGAGATCCAGAGGTTGGAGGCTGGAATCTTGTATCTTGTAGAGAAGTGTTGTTGGTTTTCTGGTGTATATTCATAGTGTTGGGTGATATAAGCTTTACTTGAGGTGAAGAAGGGCTTTCTTGCCAGAGGATGATGCTGGGTCGGAACATATGGTTGTAATCCTCTTGCTACTTTTGATCTTAATAAATCTATTCAAGTTTTCTTCCATATTCTTGTATGTTTCATTATATATGCATCTGTATGGTTAACACACATCTGATCCTGTGTTATTTATGAATATAGAGATTTGTTCTTCGATAGTAGTATGTTTGTTGTGATTCCACAGGTGCTCTATGAAGCTGGCAGACGAAGAAGAAGTGGCAAAGCTCTATCAGGAAGGAGAGGAATCAAACAAGGAAATCAAGTGCAAGACTAAGGTTGGTCTCCTTTGTTCCACTCTTATCTATTTTCATAAAGGAAAACGAAAGTAAACTTTACTTGTTTGTTTCTAAGATAGCTATCGGTCTTAGTGGGAATAGCAGCATCCGAGTGGACACTATTCTCGGTAACACATAGCGGTCAACATGCTGACGATGAAAATTGGTCAAACAAGTGAAAAGGAAGCAAGACATGTAGCAGAATTACATGAAATGACTTATTGTGTTTGCACACATGAATGTTACTGAAGATAGGATGATATGACAATGACAAGCAGTCTTGCAAACTCAACTAAGAGGTGTAGTTCGAAAGGTGTTCTTTACTTACCATGCTTACCCTCAAGATGGTCATGCATCCAATGGAGTTTGCATGTGGTCTTAATATTTTTCCATTAGTTAGTCTCTTGGCCCTTCTCCTTAACTCCTTGGGATTGATCTCAACATGTCACCTTTTCTTGTAGTCACTCAGAGATAGATCAAGCAGTTTCAGCGAGCAGTGGCTACTACCCGGATGAGGTCATGGGAGGCCCATCTGTGTAGTTTCTGAAAGCAAGACAGACATGGCGGCTTGGACAACACTATGCAGTTTTGAGGCATAGGACACTACTGTGGAATGGGGGTCTTGGGAGGACACCTCTATGCAATTTTTGAATGCAGGTCATCCAAACTGCTCTGCACATTTTTGGAGAGAAATTTTGGCTCCTAGACTACTCTGCACATTTATGGAGAGAAGTGCTAGCTACCAGACTAATATACGCATTTCTGGAGAGCAGTGTTGGCTAGGCAGCTGAGGGACAACACTGCACAGTTTCTGAAGATAGTGGGTTCTGGCTAGAGGAAGGACACTGGAGGAAACTACTATGCAGTTTCAGATGCCATGGAAGGCTAGGGTCTTTATGCATTGTGGAGTTCCAGTAGGCAAGGGAGGAAGCTTGATGGTTGTAGAAGTAAAGTGCACAATTCCAGGAGGTTGAATGAGGCTAAGTTTCTTGGGAAATTAGCTAAGTGTGAGATTAGTGAAACATATGTAAACACCAGTAAGACTTGACTGTGATCACACAAGAACACTTAGTGATGCAACATAGACCATCTAGAATGTATAAAACATACTTTTTCTTGATGCAACAACCTTAGTGACAAGCGTGTATGAAGTGAGCATGAAGCATGTCTATGTGACGATAATCACTCATGTGTGCATGTTTTACCTTGAAGCAAAACAACATTCCCCTTGAATGAAAAACAATAATCCCTATGCCCAAATATGACACATGATGCGTAAACATGGGAACATGAACAAATCTTAAGATCAAGGATGGGAAGCTTGAGATCATCAACTTACCAAAAAGTGACCAAGGACGATCGATCGTAGGATCCAAGGTAGGCTCTGAAATTTGCATGCTAGCCAAAATTTTGGAGGGTGGTTGTAGCCACTACAACAAATGCATAACTAGTGCATGACCAACACACACTCACGATGACCACATCCAATCAATAACACCATCAACTTTCACGTGGTGACACAACAACAACCATGACCACCATCATGCATACACAACAAGCACATAAACCACAAGAATAAGGACACATATCCAACCGACATGTATGCATGACCAACACACCGTACATCCAGTCTAAGGGGTGAACCATGCTCTAATACCACTGTGTGGCATCATATGTCACAAAAAGAGAACAAAAACCAGACACCACCCAAGGAGAACGAAACTCGCTTTGATACCACTTTCTAACACACCCTTTCCACATTTACCCAAATTAACAAGTCCGGCAGGGTAAACATGTGATGAGAGGATACTATGATGTGATTCAACCCCCCAAGTATAGTTAAGGAATTGGAACCAAGATAATGAAACCAAACTGACCTTCCACACATGCTACAAAACCTCTAGGAGCCAACCAACCCTTCCAAGTGATCAAACCCTAAGACCACTTGAAAATTCGTTGATATAGACCCTTATTCATTTGCATTAAAAGTCATGCATGCAACCGGGGCATTCCCATTACTCCCACAACAACGTATGCCAATGACTATGAACTTTTCTCAGTAGTTCTAAGTAAACGACCCAGATTCTGAGCCACTTTTTTAGGGTTATGTCTCAGGCCACTACCCAAAACTTCATGAAACTTCTAGAAATGATAAACAACAACGAAACAAGGCTAATAATGAAATCATTGGTATAAGTACTTTATCTGACTCCTATTGGACATGACATGTATTTCATCATACATGTCACAAGTATGTAATCTATAGGTCATAACAGCAAATTTGAGCATAGGGGACTTATACTTATCTAAGAATCGTTAAGAAGAATTGGTGTCTTGTCACAATAGCTGTAATATCATTTATTAGGTCATATATTCATTTTTCATTAATTTTCTAATCAAAACAGGATGAGAACCATACATCAAGTCTGTAATAAAACATCCTCATAACCAACATTTAACAAACATAAATAACTAGGATATAACAACCATAACAACCAGATACGAACAAGTATATTTGCCCATCAAATACAAGAGAAAAGAAGATCTTATTAACATATACAAAATGAAACTAGTTCTAAGACTTCCACGTATCACCCAACAATAGATTGGGTTGAATCAAATCTCTCTTTTAGCCAATAAACCCCACGCCATATTCTAAGCATGAATGTGGGATCTCATGGAACAAATCAAACAACACAAAACTAGGGCTTCCAGAGCCCAAACCATCTCAACCCTCAACGAGTGATTCCACCTCGCAGTTGGACATCACTAAAT
Source organism: Pinus taeda (assembly GCA_000404065.3). Classification (NCBI taxonomy): domain Eukaryota; kingdom Viridiplantae; phylum Streptophyta; class Pinopsida; order Pinales; family Pinaceae; genus Pinus; species Pinus taeda. The sequence goes on from APFE030201877.1 coordinate 25,297, forward strand.
TGGTCTCTACCTAAGTTATCTAGGGCTCCAGAGCATTTGTTCCAATCAAGGCTTCTAGGACTAGTAAATCAGCCTACAACTGTTTTTGGGCTTCCAGAGTGTTTGTTCAACAAAGGTGTTGGGTGATTTAATGGTATGTCAAATCCCTTGTTACTTTAATATGTCAACCCGGGGGATTCATAAACTTAGAAGAAAATCAAAATATATGGGACCTTAGATGCAATTGTTGTAGAAGGTTTGTTTAGGATGGAAAGAAAGAAAGAAAATGCATATTACAAATAACTTCTAAAACTAAAAAGTTTATAGTTAAAGATGCAACAAGCAAGAGAAGAGGTTCCTAACTTAGGAGGTCTTGGTTGTCCTTCCTCACAGTATTGTCCACATGAAAAGAAACTAAAGTGCAACGGTTGATGATGTGTAGATAGAAAGAGAATAGGCTCCTCCTATTTATACATGAATTAGGGATATATACTCAATAAATGTAGATCCCTTAAATATCTACTAGATCCATATTTGTCTCAACTTATCCCTAAATGCTAGATACAAATCCTATGACACATCAATATATTCAAGGTCCTTCTCCTTGGAATATGGTCCACCTCTTGAGTTGAAATTCAAATTTGATCTTAGGAGGCCAAGTAAGACCCTTCTAGAACCTCCAAATAATCCTACACATGTCACAAAACTCATAACACATATGTAGATATAAGAAACCATGTTAATTTCCTAGTTTTTAATCCATATAATAAAATAAATAACTTTTGAAAACAAGGATCCTAATCCATATAATCATGAAGATGGTCACTTGATGTAGGGTTTTAGGTTAGATAGTTATGAAATGAGGGCTAAATAGTTATGAAATGATGGAAATATGGATGATAATTTTGAGACTCAACATACCCCCCAACTAAAGTTGTTGCATGTCCTCATGCAACTATTGCATTGGTTCACTGGTCCATGAGTTGATCTTTTTTGAACTGCTTTGCTTCTTAATGAGGTTTGACTTGTATAAATTCTTTCCAAATTTTGCTTTATTATATTTTTTTCTTCTTGCAGAGTGTAATAGATTTGATTGAAACATATATTTTTGATGGTTGGTTCTTGTGTGACAACCGAATTTTTTTGAGCAATGGTTCTTGTGTAACAATGCTTTATCTTCTTGTTGCATCAAATTTTATGAAAACATTTAGAATTTTTGTCAAGTCCTATAATATCTTATCAATGAATTGATAATTTTCGAAGCATATAATCTTTTGGAATCGTACTGCAAGAATAGTCGGTTGGGAAGTATATGCGAGTTGGAATGAAATGAAAATGTGTGATAGTGTAGGACATGTGAATATGAAATGATGTCCCTTCCCCCCAACTAAATATATGACAATGTGAAAAAGAGAGTGGGGATTTTTCCAATGTTACAATTTTAGCGTTCAAAGGAATTATATGACTAAAAATTAGAAAACCACATACCTTCATTTACCTTCAATGTGGATGAGTTGTGAAAACTAAGGAGTGTGGTTGCTGATGGTGTTGGATCATGGACTATGTAAACAAAGGAATTTGATCTGGTTCTTTGTTTTCTTTCTATTGATGAAAAGATTGGGATCCTTATTGTTGCTGCTACAAATTGATTCCTACTGCAAACTACTGAAATGATGTAGTCTTCAATCGTTACAAAACCCAGTGGTACAATTCTAGTCATGCAAGTAAATGTGTTGATGTTGAGCATGAAGAGAAGTCATTGGATTACCAACCAATAATGAATGTCGTTAACCAATGCGAGGCAAACTCACTGTTAATGTCAATGAGTGCCAAGGTACCTAAGTATATCTTGCGAAGTACGAATATATGAGCTGATGTCAAGCCACTTGCAAGATCTAACGATCAAGGGACATTGGTGTATTCCCATTATTGTCAGCTAGAGAACTTTTCATTAATGCATACAAGCCTCAAGGTACTGATAAGGACTCTAGCCTTAAACATAGATAATGTGTTGATGTCGATAGGCCAAGGCTTGTTAGCAGGGAGGCCTTAAAGAATCCTCCATCATCTAACTCGAACATGAAACAATAATTTTGAAGGATTTTGGATGAGAAATTTTGTAGTCGATCAAGGTTTATTTCGAAAAATGAAAAGGAAATGAAATGAATCATCTTTGTAGAGGAGATGAATGTTTTTATTCGTGGGTTACAAGTTAGTGAAAGCAAGGCAAGAAAATGACTGTGAAAGAAAATGAGAAGTGAAGGAAAATGAGACGATAATTTTATTGACTGACTAAGTAGAAATGTGAAGGAAAATGAGATGAAGGTTTTATTGATTGAAGAAGGAGGAATGCAATGGTGAGACTGGAATATGAAAGCTCTCAAGTGTTGGATCTGATCTAACATCATAGCTCATGCTTTGATGTTTCATCTGTGATGTTGCTTTGATCATGTTCTTGTGAAATAAATGTGGTCTTTGAGAGAGACACTGTTCAGTTATGATCATCTATTCTTCCTCGTGGAACCTGCAAAAAAACTAGTACTTCTTCTGCAATGGAATGTAAGATTATTAAAAGAGAGAGGGGATCAATATCTCTATTAATGACATTTACACAAAAAATGAGAATCGGTACTAATAAAACAAATTCACAAAAGAAAACCAAATGAATTTTTACTTGTATCGAAACTAGTGCCTTAGGTTACCTGTTGTGTCTTTTCAACAATTTATTCATTCTTTCTCTATTTTGAAATATAATTATAGCTTTCTCATTATGTATATCTCGTTGATATCTTTCCAACAATGCTTGAATCGCCGAAATTTGATGTCGTATGAGAAAGTTAGGTTGATTTGAAATTTGGATGAAACAGTGAAGAATGTCATGAGGTTTCTTAGCTGCAGGATTGCGCCCTTCTTGCATCTAAAAATCCTGTCAATCTTCTTCGGCTAAGTCATGACATAAAATTTTCCAGTTTGTGATGTCGTTGGCTTATGTACCTACAAGACTCAAAGAAACGTGATCATATAAAAATACTTTATGAAATGAAAACGCATGTCTACAGGATTCAATGTTTCATCTACAGGATTCTCTTCAAGGCATTTTGCAAAACAATAATCATGTAAATGAAGCACCCTTATCGTTCTTCTTCTTGATCCATTTTCAATGATGAATTCAGTGTTCCATCTACAAGATTCTCTTCAAGGCATTTTGCAAAACAATAATCATGTAAATGAAGCACCCTTATCGTTCTTCTTCTTGATCCATTTTTCAATGTTGAAAAATGAGCTAGTAGATGTAGGGTGACTTTGTAATAGTGATGTGGCAATGAGTGACATGGAAAATGGATGATGTGACATGTTCACTGATGATGTGGCGATGAATATGCAATAATGGCCAATGTTGCTCAACCATGTGGTGGAAAAATTGTTGTTTAATTGTAGAATAAGCAACAAATTCCAACTCTCACAAGATTTGAACTCATGACATCCATTACACAATTTGAATGAGTTAACAATACATCACAAGTCACATTTATGAATTTAATGGGATTTTGGAAATTTTAATTATTCTAAAAATGAAAATTGAAACAACTTGACAAGGGGCAATCTAAATCCTCAAATTTTTTAGGAAAATATGATTCAAAATATTTGTCAAATCATTTTTTTATATATTTTGAATTCATTCTTTCCAAAAATTTTAAGAAAATGAAATTCCAAAATATTTGCTATCTTTTAATAATAATATTTTTTAGTTTTGTTATTTAATTTATTAATTTTTATTTTTATTAATTAAAAAAAAATATTTATTGATTGATTTTTTTTCATCCCGTACCTTAATCTCCTCTCCTAACAGACTACCCAATGGATGATTGGTATAACAAAAATCTGAACGCTCCAAATATTGTGCTCAAATTTACAAAACGAAACTAGATAGATCATTGCTCTGTTTAGGGTTTGTGTATATATATTTATATAGTCTGGCGATTTGGATTGCTTGTGAATAGGCCTGTTCTTACTGTCGGCAATAATTTTGAACATATGGTGAAACTATGTACAGACCGGTAAAGTATTTTGATTAATGAAATAAGGAATAAAATATGTAATGCCGAGGATCATTGAGAGATTAGATACCACGATCATCGTAAGGAGGGTTGGAATATATACATGCCTTCTTGGAAAGCATTGAAGAAGCACTCTAGAAAATGCTAATAATTCTCACAACCTCATACCGAAATGTCTGATTTCAGGTTTGTTTTCAAATTCGTTTAAACAAACAAATTTATTTTGTTTTATTTTTTTTAATTGACATGTTTTCCCATTCACTTTTCATATATATATATATGAAAAACATTAAAGTTTTTTATGTTTCATTTTAACTTAACGAAACATTATAAATTTTATGTTCTATTTTATATATATATATATATATATATATATATATATATATATTTCAAAGAAACAAATAATTAAATAAAAGAATCATTTTTTTTAAATATATATTAACTTGAAAATTCTTTTTTTCAATTTTCTAGGTCACATAAAGTGCAAGAGGAGAGCATACTCAAGTTTTTATTAGTTGATTACTCTCTTTTAAAAATTTGGATGCAAAACATAAAATGAAAAGAATTGATCTTTTTCCTGCCAAGGGTTAGTAAATGGGTGGTTTTTACTGCACCACAAAATTTCCAAGAAAATAAATGAAATCAGACTTGAAAACCAAAAACTCTCCAACCTTGTCTTATTTTCCTATTCTATCCTACTCTATTTTGAGAAAGAGATTCTTATTTTTTTAAGTGAAGGAATATTTCCAATGAAGCCATTTATGGATCAAAATCTCTAGTATGCTCACATCCAAATTTGAAAAATATACTTGAATGTTGGCAAGGATATGAGAGATCAATTGCACATTTGGATTACATGTTAGGATTTGTTGAAGAATGGAAGAATTTTGTGGCTTCGTCACCTTTTGAAACCAATATTCAATGTAATCCTCATTATCTTGGCTCTCCTCCAAATGCTTGAACATCATTCTAGATATTATGTCCATAAATGGATTAGTTTGAAACTCTTATTATGGAAAGATTGATTGAAATTTATGCACCCTATTTATCATGTTTTACATATTCAGCTAAAATTGGGATTTAAAGCTAACTCCTATATACACTTCCCCATGTCACTAAGATCTTGTTGTAACCAAGTTATCCTTTTAACATGAGTTCGCTTTCTATGAATTAAGCCAAAGAAAAATATTTGTACTAAATTAAATTCCTAATGCCTAAAAGCAGCTATCCTTAAAATGGAAATGATTCCTAAACAATCCTCCTTACTTAGTTACATCTAAGTTTGCTTCCCTGGTAATGGTGCCAAAAATGTTGGGTGATTTAATGGCATGTTAAATCTCCTGATATTTTAATATGTCAACCCGAGGGTTTCGTAAACTTAGAAGCAAACTAAAATATATGGGACCTTAGATGCAACTGTTGTAGAAGGTTTGTTTAGGATGGAAAGAAAGAAAGGAAATTCATATTACAAATAACTTCTAAAACTAGAAAATTTCAAGTTCAAGATGCAGCAAGAAAGAGAAGAGGCTTCTAACTTAGGAGGTTTTGGTTGTCCTTCCTCACAATATTGTCCCCAAGAAAAGAAACTAAAGTGAAATGGTTGATGATGTGTAGATAACAAGAGAAGAGGCTTCTCCTAGTTATACATGAATTAGGGATATCTACTCAATAAATGTAGATCCCTTGAATATCTACGAGATCCATACTTGTCTCAACTTATCCCTAAATGCTAGATACAAATCCTATGACACATCAATATCTTCAAGATCCTTCTCCTTCGAATATGGTCCACCTCTTGAGTTGAAATTCGAATTTGATCTTGGGAGGCCAAGTAAGACCCTTCTAGAACCTACAAATAAGTCTACACATGTCACAAAACTCATAAAACATATATAGATATATGAAACCATGTTAATTTCCTCGTTTTTAATCATAAATTCACTTTAAATACATAAAATAAATAACTTTAGAAAACAAAGATCCTAACCCATATCATCATGAAGATGGTCACTTGATGTATGGTTTTAGGCTAGATAGTTATGAAATGAGAGCAAAATAGTTATGAAATGATGGAAATATGGAAATGATAATAAATGCCACTTTGCCTTTTCAAATCCGTTTCCATTTCCTTTGCCAATTTCTGTAGCCATTATTTAATCACAATTGATCCCTGTCACTATGTTTTTCCCAACATTCATCTTGCAATATGTCTCCCATGACTGTGGTTATTATTTTTCCTTTATTAACTTTATTACTTGGATTTTTGACAAGGCATGTTACACTCCTACCTTCAGGAGGCTACAACACACACAAATTTTCCAGCTCCGACTAGAAGGAAGTTACTTTTCCCTAATAAGTTTACCAGCTCCTACCGTAAGGAAGCTCTTACCCCCTCACTAAAGGTTGCAACCCTTAGCACCTTTATGTACCACGTTTCAAAATTTTTATACTAGTTCCACCTTTCTCAATCAACCATCAAAAACATGTAGGCCATTCACCAATAAACCGATAAACACTTTGAATTCAATCACTGAACAACCAATCCAAAACCTATCCAATACCAAGTCAATCTCTTGCTTATGAAAACTAACTATATCATGCCAAATGACAACATTGACTAAGCCAATATCCTTCTATCATATTCATCAAATCACCAAGAAAAACTCTAACACTATCAAATATATTTCATGCTCATCAAACCAACATTGTCAAGCCATAACAAGCCAAATCCTACCACAATATTGTCAAACTATACCAAGCAGCAACAAATTTATCATCCTATCATAAGCCCATAATATCAAAAATGCCAATCCCGCTCTGTGGCAAGTGTAATATCTAAATATGAACCAAACATATCACAATCCTCAAACCCTAGTTCATTAAATACCAAGTCAAACTCTAAAATATCAAGCCAATTATCTTCTCAACAATAATGTCATACATTAGATCGATACTCATAAAAAAACATCAAGTTCATTTGACAAGACATATCATAGATCTATATTACTAAGTTTCCCTGTCATCAACTTTTGTCACAAATAATAATCAAGGACAACATTGTCACATGGATCACATTATCGTCACACGAATAAAACTATTTTCATAGGATTTATACTAATGTAACAAAAAATGAGTTAATAATTTACCTCAAGACATTCACAATCATATCACCATTCTCAATATGTAACATTACTATTGGGCCTTTATCAAGTTTAAACAACATAAAGTCTCTTTGCACTACAAAATAATTTTCAACACAAGATAAGCAACAACATGACTCAAAAAATTTTGTCCCCTATCAATAAATAGTGACAACCATTCTATAATATTCTTGACCCTGCAATCATCATTGTTGGCACACCAAGACGCAACATCAATGTAGTCAAGACCAATTCATATCAATCTATGCATGCTGGTCTTTGCATATTGTCATAGATTTTATTTTGTTTTAACTAGATCAAGTGGTGGAAGATACGAGCATAGACCTTCAAGTAACCAAGGGAAGATATAAGAGATAAGTCACTATTACTGCAACAAAACACTTCATCACATTCTCTACATATAGATTATCCCAATACTCTAATGCAAATAAATCCATTTCCCTATCACCTATGCTCTAGTTGGATCCCGTATTGAATAATAGATGTGCATAGCCATAGATTTAAATAGACTTTGTCGTAATAACAAGGAAAAATTCTTCAATCCTAATCCCTCAACTATGCACAACATTTAGTAAAATATTTGGTTAAGATGTAAAATCAATGTGCTAAGTGAGTGTGAACTTCAGCATTTAAGACCAAGATAAATCAAAGACATAGATCGATTTACCTATCGTTGCATACATTATAGGAATCATCATATGTATTCACACTATTTGTTGGTTTTAAGACAAGGAGAAAGCATAGATATGATTTCTTTACCACAAACTCACTACCCAGATCACATATAGATCTTCAATGCACTGAATAATGTTGATTGGATATGCATAGGACCATTGCACAACCTGCAAACTCCTTCCCTAATCATTGTCAAATCAAACTAAAGCAATTACATGAAATAATGAATACACCATCATATAACCTTGTGAGCTACGAACTTTCCATATCAAAGATGAATGGAAAGGTGTATATCTAGTGCACTAATGCGTCTCTAATAGAGCTTGAAAGCAAGTTTTCTCAATCACACATCAAGTGCACATTCTTTGTGCCAAATTGCATAGATCAATCTCTCCATAAATAAATTCCATCTCCTGCAAAAAACACTTAAACATTCTCTGCATATACACTATTAAATTATGGTAATCAAACAAAATATATGCACATAGAAAATATCATCGATCAAAAAGGGGTTTAATAAATAGCCATAACATGCCTTGTGTACTGCCCATAAAAAATATCATATTGATCTCATCAATTTTCATTGTTTTCTCTATATCAATCTCACCAAATTATTGACCACATTAATCTAGCAATGCATCCTTTAGATATTTGTCCCTTCAGGAGTTGTGCATACCCAAATCGACCACCACAAAGATACATAATCTCTTTCAGTGTATTAGATCTCTATTTTGTGCATTCTAATGTGCTTTCCAAATTGAATTATGAAGTGCCTTCTTTCTAGCCTAGATAAATAGCTACTTGATGAAGCTAGGATTCACTAGGAGTGAAGCCGATCCGAACCTTTACTTTAAGGTTGAAGATGACAAGCCTCTTATACTAGTGTTGTATGTAGATGACCTCTTTCTAACAGGTGTAGACCCTCTCATTCACAAATGTAAGAGGGAGTTGGTTTCTGAATTTGAAATGAAGGACCAAGGACTTGAAGTACGGCAGAAGCCAAGGGAAATTTTCCTATCTCAAGGAAAATATGTGGTAAATGTATTGGAAAGATTTGGTATGATGGACTACAAGCCTGTGACTACCTCAAGGATCTTAACTTTTAGAAGTTATATGGTAGTGATGTCGGACCAGATTTGGGAAATGCCTTTGAGTTTCAAAAACTCATTCGCATTGATGTTCTTGGTGAACCTCCGTCCGAACATATTTTTTGCAGTTAGCACTATGAGCTCATATTTGGTTGAGCCTCACTTCATTGATGCCAAGAATCTTCTAAGATATCTTCATGGCATAATTACAATGGGTTAAGATACACTGTCGGAGATGTGAGACTACTTGGATATAGTAATGCTGATTGGGCAGGCAGTGTGGTGGACCGTAATAGCACTTTTGGGTGCTGTTTCACCTTGGGATCTGCTTCGATATCCTGGATGAGCAGGAAGCAGAAGTTGGTGGATTTAAGCACCACCGAAGCAGAATGTATTGTTGCTAGCATGACCTCGTGTGAGGTAGTCTGGTTGTGAAAGCTCTTTAGTGAACTGTTTGGATTTACATTGGATACCACCGTGATTCTCTGTAACAACCAGAGGTGGGATTCGATTATTGAGGAATCCTGTATTCATCAATTGCTCCAGCAGATAGACATCATATGGGATATGGTAATTCGATGAGCAAGGAGGCTCCATCGCATTAAGATGATGTACAGGTTGATACGCCTTGTCAAAGCCTCGAGGAAAGATCTAATCTGTGATTTTCCCAAACGACTTGGAGTCATCAAGAAACCCTTGTGCAAGGGTCCTGCATGTTGCATACATTGAGCTCTGGGAGCTCTGAGGTCTTGTGGTTCTTACTGGAGCAACATATGACCACAGGGTGACTCACCCTCCCCTGGTGGTGCACACTAGAACAAGATGATTCGATCTCTTGTGGGACAAGATGATTCGCTCTCTTGTGGAATAGGATGATTCGCTCTCCTATGTAGCAGGATAATTAGTTCTCCTGTGAGGCCTGGATTGATGTGTTCTCCATGGCGGCCTGGATTGATGTGTTCTTCATGGCGATTGTAGCAGGATTGATGTGTTCTCCTGTGAGGACAGGATTGATTAGTTC